>MU225608.1:523468-535133 GCA_018584345.1 Thuja plicata | reverse complement strand
TTAGAGGATTTACAAAATGGTTGTTAGACCAACTCTGCTAAGAGATTTCGGTATCACTGCTACAATGGTTAGAAAGCAACAATGAAGTGATCTGAATTAATACAACTTATCTTGCTGATACAGATCTTTTTTCGGCTCCAATAGATCCTTATTGATCACATATATCTTTGCAGCACCTCAAGGATATCTCTAATCCTTCATCAGAATTCGCACATTCCTGCTCTGATATGCTTCTTCATATTTCCACACACTTTTTTTCACACTCTGCTCTCTACTCTATTTGAATTTGCAACTTGATCTTTCATATATATCCTTCAGGTTATCAAGTCGGCCCAATTACAAGTTACAATAAATATTACATTGGTTGGCTGCATATACAAGTTCCAATTAATAAATATTACACTAGTCGGCTGCATAAACATTTCACTGATGCTCGATGAACACTGTTGATTCTGCGAGAATCCTTCGGTAACCGACTGAACTCGATAAGTACTGAGAACTCGGTAAAGACTGAATTTCTTTGTTGACCGAGTGAGCCCGGTAGTAACTAACTTCTCGGTATAGTATTCTGGAGTGCTCGGTAGACTCTGTAAATAACTTCTCTTACCGACTGAGCTTGGTAAACTCTGTAAACTGTCTTGCTAAACATTCTGAGCTCGGTAGACTCTGTCTGATGGCTGATATGACATTTGTGTAACATCAAGGACAATACACAATTAAATAATTGTTTCCAACACCTCAGCCCTGACATTCCATTGAAGAACCAAGTCACCAGGCTGGAATTTTATTTCATTCACCCTTTCATCAAAGTTATATTTCATCTTCTATTGTAATCTAATCCTTTTGTCTATCTCTTCTCATTTCATCCAACTCTACTAATTGAATCATTCTTTCTTGCATTGGTTTAGAGATTTCTAATCCCTCATCTTTGATGAACTTATAGACTAGAATCAAATTGTTCACAGGCATTTTGGATTGAACACCATACACTAGTTGAAAAGGAGACTTTCATTTTTCCCTTTTCATAGTAATCCTATCTTCCCATAAGGAAAGCTTCAAATTTTCATTCCATGCCCTTTTATTTCTTTCTAGGGTCTTCTTCAAAATTTGCAGAATACTCTTATAACTAGATTCTACTTTCCCATTGGCCTGTGGATGGTATGGGGATGAATATGATATTGCAATTCTCATGTCAGGATAGAAGTAAAAAAACTCTTCTGATCTAAAGCACCTTGCATTGTCCATTACTAGTTTAATAGGGACACCAAACCTAGAAATGACATTATCCATCAGAAAGTCAACCACTACTGTTCTTGTGGCATTTTTAGTTGGAATTGCCTCAACCCACTTGGTAAAGTAATCAGTAGCAACTAAGATCCAACTATGTCCCCCACTTGATTTTTTTGCAAATTCTCTAATAAAGTATTTTCCCCACATAGAAAAAGGTACTTCTGCAACTATAGGATTCAACAATAGGGCACTTGAAAACTTCATTTTATTAGAAAATCTCTGACATGGTTCACATTTATTGATAAAAGAATGAGCATCTTTAAAAAAATAAGGCCAATAATACCCTTCCTTTAAGATCTTATTAGCTATTTCTCTAGGTGAATAGTATTCTCCACACATCCCATAATGCATTTCTCTCAAGATCTTTTCAGATTGTCCTTTGTCTTGACATAACAATAGTATTCCATCCCTATTTTTCCAATACAGGTCACCCTGCAATAGTACATATTTATGAGCTTGCAATCTTAGACTTCTCCTTTGGTTGTCATTCAGATCTTCTGGGGAACTAGCATTTTTGAAGAAATACATTATGTTAGTATACTAGGGCTGCATCTCAATACTTGTAATTACTTCTCCACAAGTGTTGACATTATTTACTTGAACTAGATCCATATTTTCTTCTGTCATCAATTTTTCTAGTCCCAATCCCCTTACTAACTTAGTATGTGGATTTCTAAGTCAAACTCCTAAATTTTGTTAATCCACTTGCCTCTCTTCCCTATCACTTCACTTTGGACCAAAAAGTCTTTTACTGCAGCATGGGGAACATATGCATTAACTTTAGCACATACTAAGTAGGGTCTAAATGATTTGACTACTTTTACTAAAGCATACACTTGTGTTTCCATCAATTGATAATTCAATTCAGCTAATTGTAATGATTTGGTGAAGAATGTAATAGGATGCTCAAAACCCTCCTCATCTTTCAGCAATAGTACTGATGCAATAGTGTAAAAATATGAAAATGTAAACAAAGAAAAAAGCTTAGTATAATTAGGAGAACTTAGAATAGTGGCTTCTTGAATTTATTGTTTAATTTTTCCAAAGCTTCTTATGCCTCCTATTTCCACTCAAACTTCACATCTTTCTTCAATAGTTTGACTATGGGTTTGACCAGCTCTTCAAAGTTGGCATTAAACCTTCCAACTAAATTGATTTGTCCCAAGAATGAATGTACACCTTTTAGGTTTTTTGGAGCAAGTACCTTCTAAATAGCTTCAACTCTTTATGGATCTATTTTTACCCTTTCCTTTGACATTATATATCCCAAGAGTTTTCCTTCAGTAACATAAAATTGACACTTCTTTGGGTTCAATGATATCCCATATTCTAATGCTTTAATTAAGACCTTTTTTCCAAATGGATACAATGGTATTCTTCTCTCCTTGAGAAGGCTATTAGGTCATCCTAGTAAACTACCATGAGGACATCTATAATATCCTTAAAGGCCACATCCTTTGCCTCCTGAAAAGTTGCACCATCATTTGTTAGACCAAAAGGCATATGAGCATATACATAAGTTCCCCGTGGAGTAGTAAATGTTGTCTTGAATTATTCAGATTATTTGACTAGCACCTAATTATACCTAGAGAACCCATCCATCATAGATAATAGATCACATCCAGTGACCTTATGGAGCATAGCTTCCATAATTGTCTTTCAGTGAAGCTACATTTAGGTTCCTAAAGTCAACACATAATATTATGTCCCCATTCTTTTTTCTTATAGGGATCAGATTTGAAACCCATGATGAATGTCTTATAGGATGAATTATGCATGCATCCCTTAACTTCATCAATTCCATTTGCATCTTAGTGGCCAAAAATGGGTTGATAGGCCTTTGTTTTTGCCTAAATGGTTTTGCAACTTCTTTCAGTGGAATGTCATGCTTAAATAGGTCCTCTCTATAGGCTTTGATATCTTCATAGGACCAGGCAAAAACATGTTTATATTTTTTTAGAAATTTTATCAAATTCAATCTCACATTCCTATCTAGGTTTTTCCAATGTAAACCAATTGAGGAGATGTCTTTGAACCTAGGTTTACTTCTTCCAAATCTCATACCTTGGCATTGGATTTATGTGGCATGTAGTTATCATTTATACTAAACATACCCTCTAACTCAACTAATCCATTAGGAATATGATTTGAAGCTAGCTGAATAAATTCTTTGTAAAAAATGTACTCTTTTCCATCTACAAATCCTATCAAAGAGTAAAAATCAATCTTTTGGCCATCATATTGATCTACACATGGATAAATCTGAGGATATCATCATCATCCTCAAAAACTTGCCAATTATGGATATTTTTAGGCACTTCTTTCCTATTCTTGAATTCCACCATAGATATATTAGCAAGGGTAATGCCATCATTCTTGAGAGAAACATTTGCAAGAAATTATGCTATTATATTATTTTACCTTTCTACCCAAAGAATGTTAAAAGCATCAAAGAATTCCAATCTATCCCAAACAACATATTTATATAACTTCAATCTATTATCCTTTAAAACATACTTTGATCTAATCTAAGCTATGATTAGTTAGGAATCCACATTAACTTGTAAGCATTTAATACCATGTTTGATGACAATATCCATTCCCAATATTAGTGCTTCATACTTAGCTGTATTATTGGTACAATGAAAGGCTAGCACGAAAGAGTATTTAAAAATTATACCTTATGGGGAGATAAGAATAACACCTACTCCTGATCCTTCTTTAGAGCATCCTCCATCAAAGTACATCTGCCACAATCTGTCTTGTTGCAACAGTAGCTCATCCACTATTGGGTCAGTATTTCTTAATTGTGGCTTGATCTCTTCAACAGAAAAATATTCCTCGTCAATGTCTACACAAAAATTCACTTGATCAAGAATGACCATTTCAACCATGACACTAGAATGAGGTTGTCTATACAACTTGACCTCAGAGCCATTCACATGAATTTTTGCGTATGAAAAATCCAGTTGCAATCTTCCACCCACTTACTTTGCCCATTGTTTAGATAAAAGCATACCATAATGGGGTTTTGTGTCAACAAGAACTATATCCATTCTATAGGTAGCTTCAGAGAGTGCATCAATTATGACTTCAATATATTTCAATGTTCCTATCATAGGAACCTCCCTGTTATCCATTGTATAACAAATCCCATTAGGAGTACTGACCTGAAGGCCTAGTTATTTCATGACATGAAATGGAATCACATTAGTTTCAGCACTAGAGTCTATCATGAAATTATTTACTGAAAATTGATTTATCATCAAAGTTACATAAAAAGGATCAACTGACAGTGGTTCTTGAGTGATCACATTTCCAATGCAGATATTAGAAAGTTCCCTACTTTTCTCTAGGCCTTTTACTTGTTTCTCTTTTTCATTTATAGATGGAACTTCTCTCTTATCATTATTCAAGGTTAAGGACACTTCTTCCTAGTTTGACACAGGAACATCCTCCAACCCTTTCAAAAGTGTAAGTGCAGCTTCTTTATGCTCTTTTATCTTTAATATCTCCATTAGTGGGACTGAAACTTTTGTTTGAGTAAGAGCATGTTTCATGTCAAACATAGGAAATGCAGAAGATAGACCACCTATCATTTTACCTTTCTTGGCCTTATCAGTAACCAATTGTGCTTCTATTTTTGTTTCTTCTTTCTCCTTCTGAGCAGAAGAAGATTCAGCCTTCTTTGCAGCCTTCTTTTCTTTACTACCCTTTCCATGAGATTCTGTAGCATTTTGTGGGGCATCATCTTTAATGAAAACAGAGGCAAGTTTGACTTGACTAGGATCAACTGTCCTATTCCTCAGATTGTATGCACCCCTACCCTAATTTATTTCTGCTATGTCAGGGATATTTTTTCTTCATCACTTGGTAACCTGAAATGGGGATTCTCCTTTTCATCACCCACTGCATTGATAGTTCTTTGTGATATAATACCAGTCTTATCATTTGAATCATAGAAAACTTGGGGCTAGTATTCTAGATATTTACTTCTTCTATTTCTTAATTCTTCAATAAATTTACTTTTTTTAGGAGACCATGGATAAGTCTTCCTTACAATGAACATATTCATGGAAGTACTTTCTTGTTCATGACCTATTTTCTCACTTCCCTCCCCCATTTAATGATATACGGCTTGGGCTACAACACATTGGTAGGAAGAGTGAGGCATGTTGCAAGAAGCACACCAAGGAGTGTTCTCCACATAATTTGTGCTATTTATTTTTAGGGGATCTGGGGTTTCTTTTGTTTTTTAGTTTTATTGGTTCTTAGGGATTGGCTTGCCATATTTCCAATTTGTTATGTACGTCATGTCCCTCAGATTAGGTTGTTTACCATACCTTTGATACTATTACTTATTATCATGAAAACCTTTATCATTCTTATCCATCTTAGCAGTAAGATCCTTTACTGCACTCACCAATTTATCAACCCTATCATCCTCCTTAATAGTTTTTCTTGCTTATCCTTTCTCTTTCCAAAGTTTTCCATCCTCTCTCTTCCCCATCTTTCTTGAGGCTTGCCTATTACTCTCAATTTCTATTTCTATTTTATAAGCCTCTCTCAAGTTATGAGGATTCTTCTCTCTAAGAAGATAGGACATCTTCACATCAACAAAATTGAAATACATAGTTAGACAAACTTTCTCATCTAACATTAACACTTGAAATAAAGTATTCATAGCCTTTTAGAACCTATTGTTGAAATCTGACATGCTCTCATTAGGGAATTTCTTAATGTTATTCAATTCATTTAACATGTAACCAGAGTTAACATATTCTATGTATTATTCTCTAAAATATTTAGCAAATTCCTCCCAAGATGCTATGCTATCATTAGGAAAATTCCTAAACCAATCTCTAGCATCTTCTATCAAGGACTGAAAAAAAAGCTTCATAATAAAATCTTCATGTTCTATTTCAAAATCAATAATCTTATCTATGAAAGATTTTAAATGTTCTTCATAGGTTATGACATTATTTCCTGTGATCCTAGGGATTCGGTCTCTTACCTCATTTCGGATCATGTTAGCATGACCCTGGATACTATCAAAGCAAATAGGTCTCTATCTGTCCAAATGAATAGGTCTTCTTTGGAAACTTCCCAAAGTATTGTTTCCACTTGGTCCTGTTGCACCTCTTTGATTTTGAGTATCTTGAGGGCCTCCTTGCTTTAGATCATAGATTTGAGCACTTGGACCAGGACCACATGGTGGAATGTATTGCATTGTCCCAGTATTAATAGGCATGGAGTTACTAGTAGTAGTATTTGTAGTTGCATGCAAGAAAGCTATCCTCATCTTCATATTAGCTGCAACAACCTCTAACTCCATCTTTTCTAGCTTCTTACCTAGATCTTCTTTAGCTTTTCTGGCTTGTTCAAGTTCTATGTCAACTTGAGACATTCCCCCAGGGATAATTTTTCTTTCCTTAGGCTCATTAATACTTATGCCTACAACATTTTTCTTACCTTTGTCAAAGACATCTTTGTCACTTTTCTTGAGATTTGTATTTTTCTCAATCTCATGAGGGTGAAACTTCCTTATGAAAGGTCCTTCTCCTTCAAACTCATCTTTGTTACAGTTTGATTTTTTATTTGAAACTTGTTTCCTTAAAGCTCCAAGATCACCAAACAAATCTTTGTCTAGACCCTTAACCTCTTCATTTAGGATTTTAGCCTTAAGATAATTTCTCCTTGTCTCTACCAAGATTTATTCTCTCTCAGTTAACAAGTCATACAATTATTGATCACACCTTTTTCTTGCATCTGATATCTCTGATTCTTGCTCACACTTATTTCTTCTCAAGGCTAGAACTTCCTCTCTCAATTTATCAGAATCATAAGATATTGTTTCAGTAGCAGATGTCTCTCTTGGTTGTCCTAGACTTTCTTGTGCAGGGAAGAAACCTACATCTATCATCTCTCCATCTCTGAAAGGATCAAAAGATATGTCATCTCTATAAGGATCTATTGGCCTTGATTTCTCTGCACTCTCAAGTGAGGATGACCTTCTATCAGGGAAAGGGGTTTCCATTCTCCCCTTTGAAGTATAGGGGGAATTATGGTTTGATCCACCTCTTTTGGACCAATGTCTCCTTCTAGGTGTATGGAGCTCATCTCCTATATCTTTTTTACGGTTAGCTCCATAGTAAGACTTGGTGTTTCTTTGTCAACTCATTGTAAATCAGACAAGTATTTTCAATATTTCAAAATTCAAATCACACTAGAATGCATAGAGTATAGATTCACCACCCACAATAAGTATGGGGAAGAATTATTTAAACTAGTCAAGAAATGAAACAATAGATAATTAGTCTCTATGAACTTTAGAAATCCTATTGTGAACACCCATTTTTCCCTAGTAGAGTCATCATTTTGTTAGAGATTTTTCATGTAGAATCTCAATATAGAAATTATCCTTGACTCTTAGATTCCCAACTTCTGATTCATACAGGTAAAAGTCTAATTGATGAGGATTTATCCTCCTTATTTTTTGAGCTCCATAGACTTAGACGGGTGTACCTTCTACAAGTTACTATTTCTCAGTAAAAATCCTTAGTGGATGAAGGATTACACTAATTTTCTCTTTCCTCTTACTCCAACAACTGATAAAATATTTTACAAATGAATATGAACAATCCAAATTAGAGCTTAACAAGCCAGGACATGAACTTCGCAAGGGCAAATAACAGTGAAATAAGGATTCTCATCCTTCTTCTATTCGAGTTCTAGACTCAGGCAGGGTAACCTAATGATTTTATCTCTAAGGAATCAAAAAAATGAACCATATTCTCCAATACAATTGTTAAAATGTATGTTCTTAATAACATAAATGTAAAGGATTATTTAGATTTAAGTTTGATGATGATAACTACTAATCAAAATCTAGACCAGTGCCTAATCCAAGACAAAGATTCAATTGAAACATACATTCATGGAAATTAATTAATTGAAACACACATGAAACTCAGATGGAGTTCCTTAAAAACCACCTTCTCATTCCCACACCCATGTATCAAATTCCCATGCTAATATCTAGCCCTCTGAAACTATTTATAAGGTTTACTCCCTCCTTGAAAGAAACTCATAAATAACCTCATAGTTACCTTGTAACTAGTATATTTAAAATACCTTACAGATTAAACATACAAGAACATAAACACAAATACAAGAAGACATCATAAATGTGAAATAGGAAATTCCATTTGTATTTTATTAATATATTTCTCCTTCAGTACATCCATAATGACAAAAATACTTGAAACTTAGAAAAAAATTAGAAATTGGCCTCGCAATTGTGAATTCACCATCCTTTACAAAATCTTACAACTTTCTATTTATAGAGACCACTAGGCTATTAGAATAGTCCCAAAGGATAACTAAGAGGGGGGGGGGGTGAATCAATTATCAGTTAATTTAATTATTTTTATTTATTAACTCTAGAATACAAAAATTAAATGCACATTCAGATAACACAATAGACAACACCACAATTTTGTTATGGAGAAACCAAATGGTAAAAACCCCGATGGGAATTAGCACCCACAATGAACTATACTTGTTTATAATAATCCTTGTTAGAAGATCTTGCATCCCTGTTAGGAGTTTTCATTTACAATGCAATAAGTATAATGACCTGGTTAAGGGTCTGACCCTATTAGGAGTCTTTTAAAAATAACATTGTTAAGGGTGAGGACTCACTGTCTAAAAGCTCACTGCTTCAGTGGTGAAGGCTACAACCTTCTGTAGAATAGATATGCACTATATCTGATGATGAACTATAAAGTAGACCTAATTTCTTGATCAGTTCCAATGTATTGTAATCTTCCACTGCTTCTTCACGTAGATCCTTGATGAATGAAATGCAACTGATATTATGCTCTATACTTTTTTTGACACTTGTCTTATCATTCACACTTAGCGTTTCACAAATGAACTAATATAAATATCTTCCTCAAGGTATGAGATCAAGGGACCTGTTTGGAAAATCTTCATCACATCCTTGTTGGCTAGACCAACCACACAAGCATAATTGTAACCGCACAATATAAACTAAATAGATGCGATGCTTCACAAAGTCAGCTTCACCAAATCAACTCTAACATTGCAATTCTGTTGAAACACGTTTAGTGCATTTGGATAACTATCTTCAAATCATAACTAAACTTGATTACAAAAATGCATATCCCAAAGATAAGCACAACTCAAGAACCAATGCAAATACGTCAGCTATGTACAGATAAACTCCAAAAACTGTAACTGCCACTAACGGAATTACACAACACAAATGAAACATCAAATCTAATTTTGTGGGTATGAACAGAGCATCAACAACATGAATATAACCATGCAAGGGTTAATATCATCATTCTGATAAGTACATACAAAACACTACTGTATATTATATGTTGTCATCAATGACAAATATACAATCAACTAGCTGCCATAAGTAAATCTCCAACAATCTCCCCTTTGACATTGATGGCAACATATGATATTAAAAACATCTTCAGCACATGGTGTCCTCTTTCTTTTTACAATCTTCTCAATATCCTCATCAAAGATTCCTCTACACTACTGTATCTCTTCTGTCTATGTTTTTAAGTTACATGATTATATACTCTCCAAGAGTATATGCTCCCACTTACTACATACTCCCCCTTTGAAATCAATGGCAAAGGGTGCCATAAAAAATTGGGCACAGGTACTACTCCAGAGATAGAGTAGTCAACCATTCATCAGTCACCATGGACTGATTTACTTGCTACTTTATCTAATTAGACTCAGGAAAGGGAATTAATCCAAACTTCTCCTTGAGATACTTAAAAGTATCTTTTGATAAAGGCTATGTGAAAATATCTACTAACTATTCTTTAGTGCTCACGTAGTCCAATTTTACTTCATTATCTGCAACTTTTTCTTTAAGAAAATGGTATTTGATCTCAATGTGTTTTGTCTTTGCATGCATCACAAGGTTCTTGGACATGTTGATAGTACTGGTGTTATCACAGTGAATAACAATAGGATAATCAACCTCAATACCAAAATCTTTAACCATCTGCTTGATCCAAACCATTGTTGAACAATTCAATGCTACTGCAACATATTCAGATTCTACTGTTGACTGAGAGATACAATTTTGCCTCTTTCTTACCCAAGAAACCAACCTATCTTTAAGAAATAATGCTCCTCTAGAAGTAATCTTCCTGTCATCAATACAACCTGCCCAATCTGCATCTGTATATACATGAAGTTGTACATTCTTTGATTTAGGATACCATAAACCATAGTCTATAGTTCATTTTAGATATCTAAATATTCTTTTTATTGCCATTAGGTTATTCTACTTAGGTTCATCTACAAATCTACCAACAATGCCAACTGCATTAGATATGTCTGGTCTAGATTGAGTAAGATATATAAGTTTTCCAATCATAGACTTGTACAATGTCTTGTCAACTGCTGTGGAATCATCCTCTTTAGAAAGCTTTCTTCTTGTTATCATAGGAGTGCATACTGGCTTACAATATTCCATCTTGAAAGTTTTCAATATTTTCTTCACATATTTGGACTAGATTATGAATATTCCTTTATCTTTCTGCTTTCCATTCAATCCCAAATAATATTTTATAGGACCAATCATGCTCATTTCAAATTCATTCGGCATTTCTTTTGCAAATTCTACACTAAGCTTGTCATTACCTCCAAAGATAATTCCATCAACAAGTATGGCAACAAGTAATAATCCATCAGGTGTCTCTCTTATGAATAATTTTCAATATGTTTCTCCTTTCTTTAATCCAATCTTGGTAAACTAACCATCTAGCCTCTCATACCAAGCTCTTGGGGCCTGTTTAAGTCCATAGAGTGTTTTCTTCAATCTGCATACCATGTCTGGTTTATCTGATAGATTAAATCCTTCAGGCTATTCTATGTAGACTTCTTCCTTCATGTCACCATTCAGAAAAGATTATTTGACATCCATTTGATATACTTTAAAATCTTTGAATGTTGCATAAGCCAAAAATAACTTAATGGCTTCTAGTCTTCTCACAGGGGAAAATGTGTTAGTGTTATCTATTCCTTCAATCATCATAGTGCGCACTGTATCAAGTATGATCTTGTTCCTTCTTTCTACAATCCCATTCTGCTGAGGGGTTCTGGGTGCACTCAACTATCTTTTTATTCCATGTTCTTCACAATAGTCATAAAACTAGTTAGAGGTGAATTCTCCTCCTCTATCCAATCTTAGACACTTTAGTTTTAATCCAGATTCATTTTCAACTTTAGCTTTGAATATTTTGAATTTCTCAAAGGCTTCAGACTTCTCTTTTAAGAACACAACCCACATCATCCTTGAAAAATCATCAAC
>MU225608.1:476914-495314 GCA_018584345.1 Thuja plicata | reverse complement strand
AGAGGATTTATACAAATGACTGTTAAGTCAACCTTGTTAAAGGATTTAACTGATACAATGGTAAGAAAGTAATCAGTAGTTGTGATCTGGTACATACAACTTACTTTGCAATTCAGATCCAATTACAACTCTGATGTTAACTTACTGGATAGACTGCATTTTCATTTCAACCTTTTGATCTTCTTAGAAATCCATCAAGCAATCACATATGCAACTTTCTACTTCTGGCTTTTGCCTTTTCTGCTAGATCATGCCAAATAGTAAATCAACTATGCAAACCTTTTGCATACACATACATTCATCAACACACAATGAATAACCACTGAGGTTATCATATACCTCTCTGTCTAGGTAAGGTAAATCTTTTGCCTCTTAAACAAGATCGTTGATCTTAGGTTAGGTCAGATCCAATGAATCAGTCCATCTTTGCATTACGTTTACTTCTCTGAAGTAGTCTCTAATTAAATCTTGAAACCATGCATTAATTATGGTTACCCATACATTAAATGGCATGGATCAATCTTTAATTAACATTACATATCCTAATAAAATCAACTAAGTCGGCTAGAGATCTCAAATCTCATCATTAATCCAATTACTGTAAGTTGGCCAACATCACTATTTTCACTCGGCAATTTCAATGGTGCTCGACATTGAGAAACATTTTGCTTGTCACAAGCAACTTTACTCGGCATAAGCAACTTTGCTTGGCACAAGCCAAACTTTCTCGACACAGAATAGCCAGAAAAACTGTCTTTGAAAGATAAAAAACAAATTACTTTGCCAAAGTGCCAACTGATCAAATACCCTTTGAATTTCCTTAACTCAACCATTCACTTGGTCTTCTTGTTAAATCTTCTTCATCAATAATAGATATGGTACTCAAATAGATAACAATAGTCTCACCAGTAAAGGTTTGACATCAATGACAAAAATAACAATTGCTTGCATTGTCACTTTCCAACATGCAAATCCCAAAAGCTTCATGAAGGATGTCCTACCCAAGGTAACTAAGGTTGTTTCATCACCTTTTCTGATATTTTTGGAGGTAGAATCATATCTCTGGGCTAATTTTATCAATAGGTCAACATCCACGAAGACATCTAGGACAATCATCTTAGCAAGACCTAATGTCCAAGGGTTTGAGACTGGGATCTTCCTATCCTTATTACTATAGAAATAATTTAATGAATGAAAACTAGAACACCCATGAGTGTTGGGATCCCTATAATTAGACATACCATCAGTAAAGGATTCATCATCTACCTTTTTTTTTTATTTTTTCCTAACAGAAGAGAAAAAAATTCATCTGAAAAGTTCAGCTTTCCCTTTTGTCCCTCCTCTACAACCTTGGTTTCACCACTGGCTGAAACCCCGCTTGGTCCTACTTGACTCATCTTGACTGGTTTTCCAGACAATTCTCTTCTCTTAGATACGAACTTATTCTCACAATTGCTCTGAAAACTTATGAAATTTCTTCACTCTATGCTCTGAAAACTTTGGTAACCCAAATGTACAAAGACTACTGTAATATTATGAAAATGTAAGATTATGAATGTGGCATCTAACATAACAAAATGTATGTTCTAAAAATGTGATGTATGATTATATGTGAAAATGTGGAGCATGAAATATATGTTGTTACAATTGAAATTAGAATGTTTAGTGAAATGTGTGGGGAAGATAAGATGTTCCTTTTAACCTCAAATACACAAAGGAAGGATCCAAATTTATTAAACCCAATGGAGGGATAAATGCATAAATGAAACAATTTATTGGAAATGAGAGCAAAGAGGAAGACCTTAGATTCTGTTTATAAAAAAGAATGTGTGATAGATTTAGAAAGATTGAAGTGAATAGGAGGAAAGTAATAACCTTAAAATGTTAAAGATATGAAGAATGATGTTTTCGGGGGCCTGTAGTGAGTTTATGGGAAATTTTCAACTAGAGCTAGAATAGAAGCGCAGAGACAGACAAAACCCATAAATATTTTTTTGATTTGACACAATTCTAATATTGATCCTCAAGTCAATGTCACCATTGACTCAGAATTTCTGATTCTGACCTAGGGAAAAATTGACCTCTAAAACCTCTGACAGAAAATCTATTTTTGGATCCTAATATTTTTCTAAAAAGGGTATCCGAATCTGCACTCCAACTGGCTGTTCCAAAGCTATCCCTACAAGAAAAATGATTTGTTTGTTGGGGGGGAGGGGTTTGCCTTAGTCAAACCCCGATTTATGAATTAAACTTGAAATCAATAATTGAAATAAAGAATGCTAGCAAGTAGTAGAAGTAAATCAAATAATGAAGCTATGATATTCAATAGATATGCAATTGTATTTTGAATGTAAACAAGTATGTAAATATGAAATCTTGGAGTCAATATTAGAAACCATAAACCTCCATTATTGTATGCTTGGAATCCACCTTGAAGGGATAATGCATGAGTATTGAGGGTGCACAAAGGATCTTGAAGGAAGATCACATCACCATGATGGATAGATCTAGGGCTTAAATGATGAATCTTGAATGCTTGAACCAAATCTCTTCAAAGGCTTGAAAGCTTGAATCCTTGATCTTCAATGGAGAACTTGAATGCTTGAGAGGAATACTTGAACACTTTGAAGGCTTGAAAACATGTAGAACAATGGATTCTTGAACTTTTTTGATTCTTGGATAGTAGATGATTTGTACTTGATATGACTTAGTACTTGGCTTCTTTCTTAGTTGATGGTTTGTACTTAGAGAAAATAAGAGAAGAAAAATTATTTATATAAGAAACTAGGGAAAAATATTCTAGAGAGGCCTACATAGGAGAATAAAATTCCAATTAGACCTATACCCCTAGAAGAGGACCTATATTAAATATAATTTAAGAATCATCACTTCGGAACTTAAAATAGCTGGCCCAGAAGTGGGAAATGAACTTTTAGTGACCTCCAGCAGCCGACAAAATCTGAAAATGGAAAGGGGGACCCAGGTCAAAGTTGAGGTCATCCTTAAACTAGGTCAAGGTCGAGGTTGACCTTGACCCAGGGAGTCAGAACCCCTAGAAAATCTACTAGATGGGATGGATAGTGTCTAGACAGGCCCAATCAAGGTCCTAAACAGGCATAGAAGTAGGAGAGGATGCAAAAATGAGGGGAAAATATGATGATGGTCAAAAACACCCCCTATAGAGGGATAAATGTTCTTAACATGGAATTTCTTCCATTTTAAGTTGATACATTAAGCCCCCACTTTAGCGAGAGTATGGAAATTGAACATACTCGCAGTAAATTTATAAGAAAGACTCTGGTGCATTGCAACGAGGTAGAATATCACTTAGTCAAGAACATGAGCCCCTAGACCAAGGATTCTAACTCAACATACATTTAGAAATATATGAAAGAAAAGATAAATTAATCATAGAAAGCATACATGACTACATAATCAAGACAAGAGAAACACTATAGATAACATAGCTTCATGATCTAATCCTACTAGCATGAAAGAGAAAGAGAGGAAAGAGATAGTGATTACCTCACCTAGTAAGATGCCCATCTTACCATGAATCACCAAGGAGGGAGAGCCCAATAGGTTTAGCCATAAACTGTGCTTTGTAATTTTGATCGTCTTCTGACAGCTTTTGAAATATCCATAGATCCACATTCTTGTATCACCATGGAATATAAAATGCATGTCTTTTCATGATTTAGCAACTTATGTGTGTTTCCTTCCAAGGATTTAGCATATTGTAAAATTCATATCTCTTCAAGATTTAGCAACTTATGTGCATTACCTTCCGAAGATTTAGCAAAATATAAAAATATAAAAATGTGTGTCTCTTTAGGATTTAGCAACTTATGTGTGTTACCTTCCGAGGATTTAGCAATTTGTAAAATGTAAAATATAGTATAAGGGAGACCCTATATATTCCCCCTCCTTATTATGACTACCCACTAGGTGAGATAAGGAAGAGAAAGAGGATACCTACTTCACAAGGTAAGGAGATATCCAACTTAACAACAATATACACTATATCCTTAGCAAAGAGTCTTGACCCTTACCTCTAAGAGCATAGATAATTGTGAAAAGGATATGTCACATATGAAAAAAGGATCCTCAAAGAGTAAGATATCTTATCATCAAAACCCCCACTATAGAAGAGTGCTTAGGATAAAATGTCATCTTCTAAAGAAAAGAGGGACCAAAGATTCAATCATCAAGCCCCCTGCAATCAAGAGGAAGAGGAATCTCAAAATGAAGGAATCATAATCTAACCCAAAGAAAAGGCAAGAGTTTATAAAGAACACAATTTAAAAAATAAATAAGAGGTGATGACCTAGGACAATCACCTCTCATATAAGAGGGTATCCATATCTCAAAACATAAATCTTTATAAGGAAATAATGTTGTAGAATAAACAAATGCTACTAAGCTAAGGAAAGTATATCCTTAAATAGAGGAAGAAGGAAAATACCTTGACCCCTAGGGATGAAAGCAAGGGATATATCAAATTATCTCAAGAGATGTTGTAGAAAAGAGATATCTTTACAAAAAAAATGTCCTAGAAAATATATCATGAGTGATTATGAGTGAAGGAATTATGTACCATAATAGAAAATTATAAAGATAGAATATAGAAAGAATAATCGATTAAACTCAAAAAAAAAAACATGCTAAGAGCATAATGGATCCTCAAAGATTGGAAGGAAATAACTCTTGCCCCCCAATTAAGAGACAAGAGGAGAAAAAATATTATCTAATTTATAGAAGAATGAGGGTAGTTCCCTATATCAAAATTATGAAGAAATTGTAATACCGCACGGGAATGAGATATAATTACTAAAGAAGCTCTTTCTCTAACATATAGTTTGAAATGTACACAATCAGAAAGTAAATGTGTATTACTATAATGAAAAGGACATTTGTATTTAGAGAGAGAATTTTTTGGCATGGGTTTAAATATTTCTTTCTTAGAATTTATTAACGGGACATACACTTTCTTAGCCACATCTTGCGGAGTATCAGGGTTATCTAAGGAAGGTGTTGGAAGAAGAACATGAATAGGAGGAAGATAGTTAAGATCTACCACCTTGAATTGAGAAGGTGGGAAACCTATACCATGCATATCTTGTTTAGGGGATGAATGAATCAGGTTTTTAATGTCATGTTCATTAACACCAAGCCCTAAACCCTTATAGCCTTTTTAATCCACCATACTGTATCTGGTAGTGTACATATCTTGCAAAGCTTCTATAGGAGGTGATTGACAATGGTGCTCATGAGAAAATGTTGTGTATGGAAGAATGATAGGTTTAGAATAGGTTTCTTTTTTTTTCCCTTTAATGTCATCATGGATCGGATAAGAAGGGGAAGGTAAATGGAAGAATTCCTTAACATATTCATCATGCACCTTAGCTTGAGCCCTATCATAAGTGTGAGAGGAACTAGGGATTGAAGATGGATAAACATGAATAGGAATATTAGGAATTGGATTAGGCATGACAGGATTAGGATTAGGAGGATTACGAACTAGATTAGGAAGATTAGTAAATGGGGTATCATCTACCCAATTATTCACATAATCCAAAAGAGCAATAAGTCCACTACACAAATCCTTGATGAAAATTTTGAAAGTAGGAAGACTGGTATTATTTAATCTCAAAATAACATAAGCAAGTGAAACATGAAGATTAACAAACATGATGAAATGGGTGATACTTTCATAAACATCATAAGTAATATAAAGAAATGTTAAAATTAGTATAATGAGAAAAATAACCATACCCCAAAGCATCTTAAAGATCTTCACAGTGAATGAAATGCAATAATTTTTTTAATATTTTTATGAGTATGTAGATTTTTTTATTTTATTGTTTTAAAATGCAAGAGCATAAAAGAAAACTAATTTAGTATGCATGAAATATATAGTCTCTAAGGAAAAGAGGAAAATCATCTAACACCAAAAAGAAAGAGTTGTTTATTGTGGGTTCAAAAAAATGTAAGATTCAGAATGTGACATCTAACATAACAAAATGTATGTTCTAAAAATGTGATGTATGATGATATGTGAAAATGTGGAGTATGAAATAGATGTTGTTACATTTTAAATTAGAATGTTTATTGAAATGTGTGGGGAAGATAAAATGTTCCTTTTAACCTCAAATACACAAAGGAAGGGTCCAAATTGATTAACCCCAAAGGAGGGATCAATGCAGAAATGAGTGAATCTATTGGAAATGAGAAGAAAGAGGAACACCTTAGATTCCATTTATAGAAAAGAATGTGTGATAGAGTTATAAATATTGAAATGAATAGGAGTAAATTACCAACCTTAAAATTTTATAGATCTGAAGAATGATATTTTTGGGGGCCTGTACTGAGTTTCTTGAAAATCTACAACCAAATCTAGAATAGAAACGTAGAGATGAATAAAACCTAGAAACCTTTTTTTGATCTAAAACAGTTCTAATTTTGACCCTCAAGTCAATGTCACCGTTGACCCAGAATTTGTGATTCTAACCTAGGGAAGAATCGACCTCTAAAACCTCTGACAAAAAATCTATTTCTGGATCCTGATAGTTTGTTGAAAAGGGTATCTGAATCTGCACTCCAACTCACTGTTCCAAACCTGTCCCTACAAGAAAAATGGTTTGTTTGTTGAGGCGGGAGGGGTTTACCTTAGTCAAACCTTGATTTAGGAGCTAACCTTGAAATGAATAATTGAAATAAAGAATGCTAGCAAGTAGTAGAAGTAAATCTAATTATGAATCTATGATATTCAATAGATATGTAATTGTATTTCAAATGTAAACAAGTATGTAAAGATTAAATCTTGAACTCAATATTAGAAACCATAAACCTCCATGATTGTATGCTTGGAATCCACCTTGCAGGGAGAATGACTGAATCTTGAGGATGCACAAAGGATCTTGAAGGAAGATCAGAGCACCATGATGGATAGATCTAGGGCTTGAATGATGAATCTTGAATGCTTGAACCAAATCTCTTCAAAGGCTTGAAAGCTTGAATCCTTGATCTTGAATGGAGAACTTGAATGCTTGAGAGGAAGACCTAAACACTTTTAAGGCTTGAAAACATGTAGAATAATGAATGCTTGAACTTTTTACTTCATGGATAGTAGATGATTTGTACTTGATATGACTTAGTGCTTGGCTTCTTTCTTATTTGATGGTTCGTACTTAGAAAAAATGAGAGGAGAAAACTTCCTTATATATGAAACTAGGGCACAATCTTCTAGAGAGGCCTACATAGGAGAATTAAATTTGAATTAGACCTATACCCCTAGAAGAGGACCTATATTAAATATAATTTAAGAATCGTCACTTTGAAACCCAAAACAACCAACTCACAAGTGGGAAATGAACTTTTAATGACCTCTGGCAACCCACACACTTTCAAACTAGAAAGGGGGACCCATGTCGAAGTCGAGGTCGTCCATGACCTAGGTCAAGGTTGAGGTTGGACTTGAACTAGGTCAAGGTCAAGGTTGACCTTAACCCAAGGAGTCAGAACCCTTGGAAAATGTGCTATATGGGATGGATAGTGTCCAAAGAGGCCCAATTAGGGTCCTAAATAGGCACAAAAGTAGGAGAGGATGCAAAAATGAGGGGAAAATATGATGATGGTCAACAAAACCCCCTAAGGAGGGATTAACATTCTTAACATGGAAGTGCTTCCATTTTAAGATGATACAGTTGCGTTTATTTATCATTAAAAATTCAACGGACCAGTCTAGTGGAGAACCTGGAAACCGTTGCTCAATCACTTTTGTAGTAACTCTACATGTCTTGACATAAATTCTCTCCTAGCCATAGTATTTGAAGTTGACAAGTAATCAAATTTTAAAAGTCTATTTGGAAAATTCATGATTTATTTTTTAGTTTTAAAACCTTATTTTATGTAAAAAGGCTTGATACACGGTCTAATTGGCTTGCTTTTCTTGCTTTTTCACAGCTTAGCGGATTACTTGTACTCTTTTAGAATATTTTTTCTTTAATAGCCTTGCCTTTTATATTTATTTCCTTGACATGGAACGAGAACAAATCCTTAATATTTTACCATACTTAGACCATAATTTATCTGGAGATCACGCGATTGTTTCATTGCCAAGTCACTGAGAGTTTTCTCTAACCTTGGTTACATCATGAGATCTAGCACCAGCCACAGGTCTTCTTCTTCGTCAACAGTTCTTACTAAGTCACTAGAAAATCTACTTAACTCTGAGTTTGTTCTGAGATTATGCCTTGGCCACTCATTTTAACTTTACCCTACATGTGGTTTACTTCTTAACGCTGGGTAGCTCATTTCTTCTTATCTCTAAATTTCTGAATAAAATTTACTAAGCTTAGCTTTGACCATGATCACATCTCGAGATTCAGAGATAAAGGAAAATTCAAAGTCACTAAAAAAAACTCTTAACCTGAGTATCATCTAGAGATCTAGTGTTAGCCATTCATCTGAGATGATATATATGATCCTCGCTAAGTCTCTAAGATTTTATCTTAACCTTAGGTTTATTCAGAGATCAAGCGACAAGGTGAAAAGATAACTCTATTCTGATTCTGAGTTTATCTGGAGATTTAGAGATAACTAAGTTTTTGAATCACTAAGAATTTCTACTAACTCTAGGTCCATTCAAAGATCACGTGCACACCACAAGATTTAGATCAAATCAACGGTTCAGATCTTATTGTATCAACTTAGCTTTTAACTTTAACTTGACCATAAGTTATCTGGAGATTATGCGAATAAGAAAAACTCTAAGTCACTGAATGATTTACTCTATGTTTAGTTTATTCAGAGAATAAATGATAGCCATATGATGAAACCTTGATCTATGCCTTCCGCTGAATCTCTAAAAAAATTTGTACTTGCTCATTTCATCAAGAGATTACATGACTCCCCTTGATCTTAATTTTAATCCAAGGCTTGCACTGAATCTCATAATCTTTGGCTTTAACTCTAATTTGTTCTGAGACTACACAACTAAAGTCTATCTCGGAATGTTTGGGCTAACTCTGGTCAAGTCTGGATATTCAGAGATAAAGGCTATCTCTGAATCACTAAAATTTCTGCTTAACCTTGGGTTTATTTGGAGACTTCACAAACACCGCAGATTTCTTGGCCACTTAAACATGTGTCTGCATCTTAGCTTATCACCTCTTGATCGTTGAATAAGTCATGACTTATTAACCTTTTCTAGTGATTCAGCACCAGACACACTCTTGAGGAAATGTGTGTTGTACACATTACATTATAATGTTTATTATTTTATTATTTTATTTTATTATGTAATATTGCACCTAGATAGACGTGCAACATGTAGGGATTCCCATGGAATATTCTTTGAGAGTTGTATTGTAATATTGTGATATTATTTAACGTAATTATTTAATATTGGGGAAATAAAGTTAATAAAGGCCAATATTAAATGTGGGTCAATGGGGTTAGGTAGCACATGGTTTTGTAGCACATGGTTTATGTAATACCACTTGGTGGTTTCGTGGGAGCTTGTTTATAAAAAATCAACTACAAGGGTAGTTGTTGAGGTTAGAGACTGTTAGACAATTAGATAGGCTAGCCAAAAGTAGCATTTGTGAAGGTTGGAAGCATGACATGGGATGTGTGGATTCATTCTTCTTTACATGGATTGCTTGGTTGTGGCTAGGGCTTTTAAGGCTTTCATGGTTTTATTGCAATGGCTTTTTTTGTTGAATAATTCATGGTGATGGGTGCTTTTGGAGGCTGGGGTTTTTCCCTCATGAGGGTTTCCCAAGATATATCTTGTGTCACAATTTTGTAGGTATGTCGTCTATTCTCTTTCATGTGGATTTCTAAATGTTTATTGCTTTAGATCTATAATAGGTTATGTGGAAATTGTTATATGGTTAAATGCAGGTTTCTTATCTAGTGGTATCAAAGCTATGGTTGTAGTGTTGTAACCCTAAGTTGAATTCATGGGAATGCATGAAAGAATTTTAAATATGGCAAGATATATGGGTTTTGTAAGTTGTTAATTGCAGATATGAGGGTTTTGGGTTTGCTGTTATGATGGGTTGTTGACAGATTTTGGGCATGAGAAATTATTGGTCAAAAGAGTTTTTTGGATGTTTCATTTAAATGAGGGTTTTGGAGGAGAGTTTGTAGAAATGTCCTCCTATGAAGAAATGGACCTAACCATCAGATCTAGGTTGGCCTTTCCAAAAATTTTGATATAAATTTTGCCCTAATTTGGTCATGTTGAAAGAAAATGCAATATTTTTTTTGCTTGCAGGCTGTGATGACCGTCAAATTTAACTTCGTCGGTACCTACAAAAAATCAAAAAATAAAATAAAATAAAAATTGCGTAGAGAATGTGGGCGGGGGGAAGGGGAAATGTTGAAATATTTTTTAAAAACAAATAGAAAACCGGAAAAACAAAATTAATTAAAAAAATTTTGAGGGGGCACGAGGCCACCATCCCTCTGGCCCCCATACCCTACGCAAGGCAGGGATGACAATCCTTGTCCACCACAGGGACTGTACAGTCGTGTGGTGGCAGGGCCATTGACCCCCACCTCTGCCGTAGGTCCCAAGCCCAACTCGGGCTGTGTTCAGCAATGGTGGGTCCCCCCACCGCCAGTTGTCCCCTTCAGGGCTTAAAACAAAAAAAAAATTGTAAGATTTTTTTTTTGTTTAAATGAAACTTTGAAAATATAAAATCCACCAGCTTTAATAAAAAAAAATTTATAAAGTTTTTTTTAATAAAAACTTTGGAGTTATAAAAGCATTTAATGTTGCTACTATTATTTTTTATATGCTGATAATTTGGGATCGGTCAGATCCAGGAAGGAATTAGAAATTTTTTATTTGTATGGGCATATTGGCATTTTTTTGGAATTTTGTTATTGCATTTATAGCCTTGGAGGCTAATTTGTTTCACGGAGCATAACTTGGGAAAACAAAGTCAGATTTTGGACTTCAAATAGTTGACGAAAAGCTCTTGGAGAGCTCTACATGTTAGTTCAAATTTGGTGTAAGTTTGGCATGGTTCATTTGGTGATATTTTGATCTAAAAAATTTATGGATTATAATGACTATGGTGACATTATGAGTTTATGACATGGTGTATATTAGAGTTTTTGGATTTGATGTCACTGTATACTCAGTTTATATTTCAGATTGGTCTCATGTTGACATTGCTATCAGTATGTGGTTTGGATATGTATGGTGCACTATTGGGTCTACAGGTTGTGCAGTTATGTAAGCGGTCTATACTTGTAGGTTGCATTTATGGCTTGGATATGGGTTGTCTATGCCCATTGATATTTCATTATGGATACATATTCAGATTGGTGGCATGGTTTTGTCACATGATTTTCCAATTTGTTGCCATGTAGAGAGGATCAGATGTTGTTACCAGGTACAATCATGGTGGAGGATTATGGTTTACTACGTTATGCTGACAGGTATTTTGATTGATGATTATTTGTTTGGATTCCTGATTTGGTTACAAAAGCATATCTTCTTGGTTGAGGATCATGGTTATTTTTTAGTTTCTTTTGACGAGCTCATGGTTGCATGCTTTGAGTTCTTTGATGGTTTAATACCTTGGTTGATTCTCATGGTTAGAGGATGGTTTTATCATGATGTCATGGATAGATTGG
The DNA here is from genome assembly GCA_018584345.1 of Thuja plicata. Taxonomy (NCBI): domain Eukaryota; kingdom Viridiplantae; phylum Streptophyta; class Pinopsida; order Cupressales; family Cupressaceae; genus Thuja; species Thuja plicata. The sequence goes on along the minus strand of MU225608.1, from coordinate 483,656 downwards.
ATACATAGTTCAGTGGGAGCTTGTGACAGTGATGGTGTGGCTATGTAGGATTGATTCCTGGTTTTGTATCTTCTTGGTGTAGGAGATGACTATCATGATGCCATGGGTGACTCGGTACCATGGTTGAGTGGGAGTTGTTGGAAGTGATATGTATTAAGTGTTTTCATATGTTGGAGGGTGACTTAGATCCTATTTATGCAGAAGTGTCTTTGACATTTTCTAGGGCACTTGTAGGTGGTGGTTATCTTCATGGTATGTGGAGATGGTTACATCTTGAGGACTCATGGGGTCTTTGGTAAAGGTGTGGTTTATGCTTTCATTTAACATGTTATCCTTGGTTTTAGGATGGTTTCATTATTAAGTCATGGTATACTCTTGATACACGTTTAGATTTTTGACATGTTATATTCATATGGAGCCTATTATCTCTTTAGTGGAGATGGTTTAGATCATGGTTGTCATGTTTATGATCCTAATTCCTAGGTTGAATTTGTGACATTGATCTTTCTTTAATTTATTGGTATTGAGTACACTGATCATTTTCTAGATACTTCATGATATTACTATGTTTCATTTGGAGTTGGCAGATCGAGGAGCATTCACCTAATATGGACTTGAGAGGAGAGTGTTATTAGATTAGTCTTAGTTGGAGACTTGGATATCATGATGAGCATTCTCATTCCCCACTCTTGGTCTACTCAGAGGTTTACTACTTGAGAGGTATAGCCCATTGTTTCTTCTTCGATGCATTATGTTTATGATTATCTTTTGTGGATATGGATCTTGAGCTATGGTGTGAGTTAGTTCTGGAGGGTTCATTTGAGATAGTTTTGGCATTGGTTATCTCCTTGTGCATATGTTTTTATTATGATATCATCATGATTGATTTTAGGAGATGGTTTTATTGGGCATGTTCCTTGGATTAGGAATGGTTATGACTTTGATCTTCTTGTGATAGGATTACATCTATTATTGGTTAGATGTTATGGTTTGGGTGTTGTTGTGGCTTCTTGTATGAGGTTTTATGGAGGAGATCATAGTTGGTACAGTTGACATCTACAGGTGTGCGTAGAGGGACATGATACAAGTTATGATTTGCATAGTTTGTCTTTGGTCTTGGTTATCTTCCTTGATGTTCGGTTTCATGTACATTGGATTTGAGATTGGTTGGAGCTTGTGATGACTGGTTTTTGTTCATGTGTGTCATGTGAGATGGCATGTTTATTCCTTTATCTCTTTCCTTTGATAGTTGTGGAGAGCTTGGGAAAGTGTTGGAGACTTTTTATGAGAGTTGTTTGTAGGATATTGGTTTATATGTTGCATATTTTTGTAGATGTCCTTGATACTACATGGATTCACTTCTATTAGATGTTGTGAGTGGATTGATTTCAAATATGATATTACCTTTTTAGTGGGAGCTTCTTGGTGTGCATGTGGTAGGTATTTCTCTTGAAGCTTCTAATTACGGGTTACAGGTTGGATATGTTGATTTGGGATTCACTTGGTATACCTTAGAGGTATGGATAGTTGGATGTGTTAGCACTTTTTGTGTGTTTTATTTCAACTATGGATTTGATAGCTACGGATACATGTGATTACCTTTTCGACTAAGTATTTTTTCTTGGGATATCACTTGGTATAGGATTTTATGATTCTTATGTGATAGGTTGAGTGACTTTCTCTTTGGATGGCTTCTATGTATGTCCGGTGGTTGTGGCATAATAGGAGATGGGTTCATTAATGTATGAGATGGTGGATACTTTGATTTTTTTGCAAGTAGCTAGATGGAGGATGTGGTGTACTTTGGTTCATGATGGTTTATGTGCTAGGAGGAATTGATCCCTTGTTCATTTATGTGGCTACGTATTGACCCTTATGCAATTTATACAAAAAGTGGGAGATTTTTGAGAAAATGTGTGTTGTACACATTACATAATAATGTTTATTATTTTATTATTTAATTTTATTATGTAAATGTTGTACCTAGATAGACGTGCAACATGTAGGGAATCCCATGGAATATTCTTTGAGAGTTTTATTGTAACATTGTGATATTATTTAATATCAGGGAAATAAATTTAATAAAGTACCCAATATTAAATGTGGGTCAATGGGGTTAGGTAGCACATGATTTTGTAGCACATGGTTTATGTAATACCACTTGGTAGGTTTGTGGGAGCTTGTTTATATAAAATCAACCACAAGGGTAGTTGTTGAGGTTAGAGACTGTTAGATAGTTAGACAGGTTAGCCAAAGGTAGCATTTGTGAAGGTTGGAAGCAAGACATAGGATGTGTGAATTCATGCTTGTTTACATGGATTTATTGGTTGTGGATAGGGATTTTAAGGCTTTCATGGTGGTATTGCAATGGTAATTTTTGCTGAATAATACATGGTGATGGATGCTCTTGGAGGCTGGGTTTTTTTCCCTCATGAGGGTTTCCCAGGATATATCTTGTGCCACAATTTTGTGCATATGTCGTCTATTCTCTTGCATGTGGATTTCTAAATGTTTATTGCCTCAGATCTATAATAGGTTATGTGGGAATTGATATTTGGTTAAATGCAAGTTTCCTATCACACACATCTCTATCTTCATCAACGGTCCAGATTCATTCACAACAAACCTAACCTAGCTTTGATATAACCACTCTTGACCATCATTCATTCGGAGGTTCAATGACTGAATAAAACTCTAAGTCACTAAATAATGTTTGTAACTTGGGTTTAATCTAGAGATCACACGCTAGCCCTCAAATGTTTTCTTGATCAACGATCAACACTAAGTCTCATAATCTTTCTGTACTTTTCCAATTCTTTCTAAGTTTACACGACAACCCTTGATTCTGCTTTGATCCAACGACCTATGCTAAATCTCGAGACTATTTTCTTAACCACACTTTCATTTAGAGATCACGTGACCAAGTTATCTCTAAAATACTAAATAAACTTTACTAAGATTGGTCTCAACCATAATTTTATCTGGAGATTATGCGACAAGATTTATCTCCAAGTCTCTAAAATATTTTCTAACACTGGGGTTTATTTGGAGATCACGCACAAACCACACGATCAAGCCAAGAACAAACCAACATCTACGACTATCCCTTAATCACTGAAGAAAAGCTTGAGCTTGAAATTTGTTTAGAGATCACGCACCAACCGTTCATCTGGAAAAAGATTAGCGATCCTCGTTGAATCTTGCAATGAATCACTTAACTCTAATTTATTCTGGAGATTACCTAACAAAGCATAAAGTGAATTCTGTCTTGACCTTGGGTTGGATTACGATATTCAACAACGAAGCTATCTATGAATCACTAAAGATTTCTTATAAATGAGGTTAAATAATGAGCTCTGGCACCAGCCACATGATTAAAACTACATCCACGGTTGTTGCTAACTCTCCAAATCTTTGAGACAACTTCATACTTATCTATCAATCACATGCCAACCGCATGATGAGATCAAGATTAACCGTCTGCGCTTAATATCTGAATGTATTAGAGAATATTCCATTCTTCTTGAGATTAAGAGATAAAATCTCACACCAAGTCTCTAGAACATACAAAATATTTGGTTCTAATTGCGAGATCAGGATATAAAGGTAATGACTAAAAGGCACATGACTTAAAACATCTTAAGTTACTCGACAAAAGTAACTTCAAATTAGAACAAGCTCATGAAGGTCTAGGGTTTTTGCATGGAAAAGACACAAGTGACCTAGGGTTTAAGGTTTTTCAACCATTATTCATTCCATTTCTTGGATTATAGACACTTTGTAGAAAAATTGATGGTACACTGGAATAGACTTTGACATTTTTAGGCATAACTGACACTGGGAACCAAAATCTTTAGCAAGACTCAAAAAAACTAGAAGTATACCCAGCATTTCTCTCCATGGAATTTAGGGCATTTAGGAGGGGTCTCTAGTCTATATGAATTTCCTCTTCTTCCTACCTTGGGATCTCCTCATCATCCTATGCTCCATCATCTCCAGAGTCTTCACCACCCCTTCCTCTCATTTGGCCCCTCATTTTGTCCATCTCTTCTCTCAACTTCCTATTCTCTTCCACTTGCGCCTTTACAATATTTGTAAGTTACACATTTATCATCATTTCTAGAACTTCTTCTCCTTCTCCTTTTTCCATATCTTCTTCAAGTTCCTCTTCCTAAGGGTTCCTTTCCTTTACTCTAATACCACTTGATGTAGAGCCTTCCAAAAATTAGGTATCTTATCCCCCAACACACTATTGTCCCTTAAGGATGGGGTAAATCATAAAAGACTCCAAACCCTTAGACAAGTTCTCCAATCATCCCATGATGTTAACCCAAATCATCCCTATACAACATAGGACTAGGATTAGTGGTTCCTTCGCAACACTTCCTTCCCACTAAGGGCCTAAAGGTTTCTCTTGACATCAAATTACCCCTCTACTTAGGATTACTCTAGTTCCATGTATTTAGTCCCAAAATTTTTTGAACCATTGAACACATTAATTAGATTGGTTTTTACAATTCTTCTATGGAATCTTGCTTCATAAGACCATGATAAAGCTAGTAGCCCTATCCAACTGGTTTTTAGGACACAATCTTAATTTTCCCAAATGGACCCACAAAACAATTCTAGTTTGTGATACCCTTTTTGGATCTAAACACTCTCCTAAATTTATTCTTCTAACTCTCACAACAAGGGACTCAAACATGCAAATTACTAGAGACCTAATGGGGCGATTAGGCCTAGGTTTATAAAGGGACCACCACCATTACTTTTTGTTTAACCAAAACAAGAAAATTAACATCAAGGGGCATCCAAAACATCACCAAAACCAAAGGGGCATCCTTTCATTTGACACCAATATCTCAAAAACTTACCATCTACAATCAAACAATAGGTAGCCACATCTAAAATTCCACCTACGACAACATATTTCCACTCAATCCTTGCACTTACACAACAAAATCTTTTGGAAACTTAAAGTACATGGAACTAACTTGTATTCCATAGAGAATCATCAATTTCCAATGGTGGATATACAAGTTATTTCCATTTGAATCAAACAAACCTAGATTAATGGACTTCTCAAACCAGTGCACAAGAAAAACACACAAATTATGTTATAAACCGCTTCAACTCACCAAACCAACTGAAAATAAAAGGTATGGATGTGCAGAAAATTTCCAATTCAATTTTAGACCCTAGTTAGTCTTTACATGCCCGTGTTGATGTTTAAAACTGTTACGCTTTGAAAGCTACCAATATACCTTGAGGCTAATTTTAGGAGTGGTTAGCTCCAAGTATGAAAGATCTACAAGGTAACTGGACCAACTCTAAGGACAAGAATTCCCTCTACACTTCTGGCTCTACAAAACCAAGGTGGGTACACCTAATCTAGATAAAACTCAACTCTTTACAATACCTTATACTCTGAATTTATACAACAAATAATGATAAGAAAGCAATAAATGTTAAACAGGCATTCATTAACTCTCCATTACCATGGTAGGACAACAACTAACAAATGAAAAATGTAAAGAATTTTGATAATGAGTTTGATATAAGTTTAGGGACATAATTTTCCTAGTCCTGTCTGATCTTATTTTCCTTTTCATTTTCTCTTTGTTGTCTGATGACCACTTGCTCTTGGATCAATCTTTCCACTTTAGCAAGTTTTTCAGCCATACTATTAAGATCTGGAAGAGTGGAATTAGATTCCTCTTCCTCTCTCTCATCAAGAGAACTATAATCTCCATATGTATCCAATTTTGAATATGTAGCCTCTTCATCTTCTGATGCATTTCCTTCATGGATATGGTAGACTGGTCTTTCTTCTCCAGTGTCCTCCCCTTGTCTCTCATCTTGATGGACACTTATGTTATCCTTTACCCTTCTTGGCTGATCAACCTTAGATATAGTCAGGTAAACATCTCCCAATCTCTCTTCAGGATGTCCCTTTTCTTGAGTTCTATTATTTTTGTAACTCATGTTGGGAAAGTGTGTGAAAAAACTATGTTTGTTACTTAGCATTGATGCAAAGACTTTTCAGAGTCGCCACCCAAAAAAATGTTGGGATCACAACACTCACAAAAATGATTAAAATAACAAGGGGTCAAAACATAGTAACTCTATGCTTCCAATGATCAACTTACTGGTCAGTTATAAAAATATATTGTACTCTCCCCAGCAAAGTCGCCATCTTGTTGGTGTTTAAAATTGTTACACTTTGAAAGCCACCAATATACCTTGAGGCTGATGTTAGGAGTGGTTAGCTATAAGGATTACGTAATAATGAGAGGTGGGGTGAATCAATATTACATCACTTAAAATAAAATATTAACCAATTCAACATAAACCATAAATATAGTGAAATCAAAGAAACATAAACAAATAACACAGTACTCATAACCCCATTATTTGTTGTCAAGGAAACCCTGGCCAAGGGAAAACTCTGGCAGGGATGATACCCACAAGAATGCACTAAAGTATAGTATCCTTGTTAGGATATCTAACCCTGTTAGGAGCTCAATATTATATAGTAAAATTCCTTGTTAGATGAATAAAAACTTTGTTAAAGGTATACAACACACTATTAGGGGCCAACTGAGCATACAACTCTTAAAATATATTTCTGTTACACAGTGTTCTTAGTAATGAACAAAACAAGCATCAACAATGCTTAGATAGTTCCTGTTATATCTCTTTAATGATCTCTGTCAACCTCTTATCTACCATTCACATCTCT
>MU225608.1:444226-476764 GCA_018584345.1 Thuja plicata | reverse complement strand
TCTCAATATAAAAAACATTTGATAAAGAAACTATCAAATACATAGTTGATGCTCTTACATAATCAAAATATAGATTATCAAAAAACATAATCTATCTTAGCTTGCCAGGAGTCCATGTCATACTCCCAAAATCATCACTTTGGTTCAACAGCTCTGTGTCACTTTTCTGCTACTATCGCCTGTCTTTATTTCACTGTAACTCTCTGTAAACTTTACCAAAATGAAATTGATCTTAGATGAAGGTCATATATAGTCCATAGTATCTCCCTCTAATCTTGCACATCATAATGCATCGGTCTCAATATTTGATACCCAAAATACCTCTATATTTTTAATCTGTACTTAGTCAACTTCAGAATAGGGTCACCAAAACTTAACTGCAGATTAATCAAACAATATGCTAGATTTTTTTTCCATAAATGACAACCAAAAAGTGAATCATAACACAAAAAATTTATCACTTTCCAACAATCTCTCCCTTTGGCATTGATGACAACACTTAACAAAAAAATGACTAAGTGTTCCAACAAAACAAAAAAATCTCTTCTTCTTACTCTATTTTGTTTTTCTCTAATCCCTTATACATTATCTTCTCCTATTATCCCCTATTCATTTTTCTCTTCTCTCTTCTCCCCCTTTGACAATAATGACAAAGGTGCATAAAAAAAGTAATAAGACTAGTGCTTGCTTACCAATTTCAAAATATCTTGAAAGGAATCTTCCAAGATCTTCAATTTTGTACTCCATGACTTAATCAATAGCTGCCTAACATGAATTAGTCCATTAAATAAAAATTATGTTGTCTCTGCTTCTTTCAACTTTGTTAGCATAGAGTTACCTAATGATTCTGCAGTCTTCTCCATGTCAGATAAGTGAGCTTCAATAATTGATAACTTAGGAGTGATTAAACTCTTCAGCAAACCAAACCTTGTCATGAATCTCCCTTTCTCAATATCCAATACATTTAGTTTAGCCAAAATTATTGTTACTTATTTGTCCAAATCCATTATAGATTGTGAAGAGGTCTTACAACTATCCATCTTGTTGTTCAAGGTTGCCCTATCCTTGGCAATAATGTCATTAATGTTTTGAACATGCCTGATAGGATTCATGCAATAACTGAATAGTTTTCTGCCATGTGTAATACAACTCTTAGAATTTTTTGTAATATTTCTCAGAGTGCCCAAGTCCCATGAGATAGACTGGAAAACTTCAAATAGTTTTTTCTCAGAGTAGTTCTTCTCTGCCTTTTCTTCTACATTCTCTACCAAGTTCTCATAATGACGATCAAACTCATCAAGTGCCATCTTCAAGTTTTATATATCATCTCTGCTCTGGAAAACAATAGGTACTAGAAGAAATTTGTTCACATTATCTATTTCTCTATTCATTACCTTATTATTCTTGTCACTCTTCTGCTTCAATATCTCATTTGCTTGAGTAAGTGCGGTGAAATCTAAGCTCACCAGCTCATCCTCATCCATATGATCAACATCAACATCTGCAGGTTTTTATTTTCTTGTCAAAAATAAGATAGAAGATGTGTCTATCTTAGTTTTCACTTCATCTTTTTCTTCTTCTTCTTTCTTCTCCATTTCTTTCTGTACTTCCTCTCTCCATTCTTTCTCTTTGCATTCTTCATCCTTCTGTTCTTCATTTTCTACCATAGCACTATCAATGTTTCCTTCAAAAGGGTCCTTCTCATCATTAGAAGTGTCAAGTGTCATAGGAACACTAGAAACATAGAAATCTGGTTGCATAACATCTTCTCTTTTCTCAACACTTGCCTCAACTATTTTAGAACTCTCTTCCATTCCTAAGGATGTAGGTATTGTAGTTTTACTAGGTGTAGGCTTCTCAGAAATTGATGACATAAGTATCTAATCCAATTCTCTCTATCTCTTTAGTAACATCTTCATACTTCCTTGCCATAATTTTTACTAACCTTTCCTTTTTCCTTAATAAAGGTTTTAGTTCAGCAAGCAGTTTGTCTCTCTCTTGCATAGAAACTACAGGTAACATTTTATCAATTACTTGACTCTTGATAGTCTCATCTTCAATGTGTGCTAGGTGTTTCCTTATCTCTAATATCCCATACAACTCCTTAGGTAAACTTCCCTCAATCTCTAATAGATTCATCTTAAAAACAAGTAAATGATTTACTACAATGTCTTCAATCTTAAGTTTGTCAGTTTCTTCATACCTGTCGAAATATTTGTCTATTGTAACCAACTTTCCCTACTCAATTTCTCTCTTATCAATCATTTTCAAGTTAGGTTTCCATACAGGTTTATCACTTAGTGATATTTTCTCTTCTCTCATAGTCCTCGGTTCTTTAGGTGGTGATTTCTTTCTGGAGGATCTAGTGCTCACTCTAGGAACCAGTTCTACTACCTCTGAGGTCTGTTGTGATGAAGAAGGGGTGTCTACATCAATGACTATAGTAGGTGCAACAACTGTCATCACAACTTTAGGATGTGGAAGGGCTGAAGTACTAGCACTTTCCAATCTAGAAGATCATTCAGCCAGTTTCCTCTTTACTTCCCTCAACTCTTCCTCAGTCAAGCTTGCCTTAACTCTATATTCATGAATAATTTTTTTAACTCTTCTTTTCCTCAAGCCTATGGTCTGTTCTTCTCTGACTTCATCTAATTTTCTTCATAGGTACCCCATCTCATCTTAGATGCATCTATCTCAGATGCTAGAACATGTTCGATCTGCATGGTTAGTACTTCTGAACTTACTTCATATCCCATAGGATAAAACCATTTCTTTCTTGGAACAACTTCCTCAAAGAATACACAATTGGTTTCAACCATGAAACATATTGTATCCTTATATTTCTTAACTAAATCTTGAGGAATCTTGTATCATTCTTTCATTTTCCTCCGAAGAATTTTTATCATACCAAATAGCTCTCCATCAACCCTTGTGCTATTCTATCTTTGATAACTCTGTGAAATATGAATACCAGTAGGTATCCCTTTTCTCCAACCACTAGGGTGCATTCTTGGAAATTTGTGCTTAATGTGTATCTACATATGCATTAGCAGTGAACCAAATCTGAAGGTTTTGGATTTGTTTTTCTTTATCAGATTCACATTTTCCAAAAAATATTGTGCCAACACTTCGCATAGATTATACTTTGTGTTTTCTTTCACCATTATTTAGGTCATCATAATAACTCCAACAGATACAAAATTAGGTCTACTACTATTGTAGAATTTATAACCAAGTATCATAGTAATCAATCTCACATCCAACTAAAAGATGTTATTCATTGTCATAGATCGCCTATCCCATTTCAAATGTGTTAGGGCTTCAAATTGCTTCTTAACATGTTTCTCTACTACATGAAAGATTCCAATATTATCAAATCTAGTAATCTCATGTATCAAGTCACTACATATTTTCACAGGTTGTTCACCTATCCAAATAAACTAATCATGAAATCTACTCAACAATATATTAATCCATTCTTCTTCGCTGAATTCATATAAATCCATAATTTTCATAATGTTTAACTCATTAACATGTTTGAATTCATCTCTCATAATGCCATTATTAGTCGTGTATTCCATTTCAGTAGAAATGTCATCAATAGCCAGTATATCATACTTTCAATGAATGTATACCCTAATGTCTTCTACATTCAATACGCCGTGAGGTGTTTGAGAAAATGCTCCTTTAGGGTCTTCTTCACAGGATTTGAAAGGTGTTAGGAATAATAGTCTAGAAAAAAAACTGAGGGGGGGGGGGGGGGAATCAGTTGTGNCTTCACAGGATTTGAAAGGTGTTAGGAATAATAGTCTAGAAAAAAAACTGAGGGGGGGGGGGGGTGAATCAGTTGTGATATAGATTATTAAACTTTACACTTTATAAACCAAATCTGCAAGTGTAAATGATAAAACAGTAAATGCCAACACCATAAAACAATATTTGTTGTCAAGGAAACCCTATTAAAGGTAAAACCCTGGTAAGAATTAACACCCACAAATAATGTAATGAGAGTATAGTATCCATGTTAAAAGATTTATCCCTGTTAGGAGCTTTTTACAACATTACACTACACAGTCCTAGTTAGGAGACATAACCTATTAGGAGTCAAAACAAATAGTAGGATCACTAGAAAGGCACACTTCCAAAATAAGGGTAAAGCCACCCTCAAGGATTTACAATCCAAACAAGTGTATAAAGTAAATACACAATCCAGTGAACTGTTTGATAGCAACTGCGTTTTCTTGGACAGTTCCAATGAAGTACTCTTCTCATAAAATCTTCTCTACATCTAGCAACCAAACAAGCCTTGCAACTTTCACTTCTTCTTCTCCTTTTTAATCTTTGTCACATATTTTCAAAATAAAAGATCACTCATGTATACCCTCTTACAATAACTCATTAGGTCGGCCAGTTAAGCTTTCCTAATACACAAATAAATAATTAGGTCAGCCAATTAAGGATTTCCAATATACAAATAATTATTTAACCCCTTGCTAAGATACACACGGTACCTATAACAAGTAAACATCATTTACAATCCATCAATTATGCTTCTAGATTTGCAATCCACACTCATAATTCATTTTATATGCTACATGTATGAAGTTGGCCAACAAATAAGTCTCCTTCAGAAAACACACCATAGCTCACGTCACCAGTAACCAAACCATAATTGAAATAAAATCATTATTCCAACATATGTTGGCTATCCACTAGTAAGCTTGCATCACCTGAAATATCTTCACCAGAAAGATATACAAGAAACACAGAGACCTGCTCTATCCAGAATCAGAGTTACAGTCCAGAAATTAGTTTTCATCAAATCAATTTTAACATCCGCCATTTGCAACATAAAGCCAAGAGACCTTAGGAATAAGGTTAACATACATCATTTTGCATAAATCCAACTTCGATCATTCTGAATCATCTGTATAGTGTTCGTACACTTCTTCCAGTCAAGTAACTAGTCTGTGCTCTCCACAGAAATATATGTTGACATCAGTGACAAAACATGAATATCAACAACATGATCAGTAACCAAAATTGATATCATCCAATAGTCTCCCCCTTTGGCATTGATGGAAACATATGGGAAAATCCATGTGCATCAACCCAAAATTACTCTCTCTGAATATAATCTTCTCAATATCCTCAACTCAAATCTCTCAAAACAGTGAGGATTTTCACATAGATTCCTTCCCCCTTTGGCAGCAATGGAAAAGGGTTCCATAACTCATCTGTAGTCTTTTGTAAGGTGTATATTTTTCAAATCTTCATTTCCATCACCCAGGTGCTCCAAATGTACTCCATAGTATTCTCCTACGATCACTCCCCCTAAGGAGTAGATCCATACATCAAGTCCAGAGAATGATATAGCTCTGAGATCCACTGGACTGTTGCACATCTGCATCATTTAATTACCATTGGGAGGGGCCACCACCCCAAGCATTCTTTTGAGATATTCAAAAGAATCTTTTGGAAAAGGTTTAGTAAATATATCTATTGTTTGTTCCTTTATGCTAATATAGTCTAGTTTAATCTCTTTATCTGCTACCTTCTCCCTCAAGAAATGATACTTAATAGAAATATGTTTAGTCTTGGAATGCATTACAGGATTCTTTGACATATTCACTATGCTAGTGTTATCACTATGGATAACCACTAGTTCTTTGAAAATTATTCCAATGTCCTTCAACATTTGTTTCATCCAAACAACTTGTGTATAGTCTATTGCAGAAACAACATACTCTGACTCAATAGTAGATTGAGCAATACAGTTCTGCTTCTTGCTCAACCAAGAAACCAATCTTTTTCCAAGGAAAAATTCACCATCACTTGTACTCTTCTTGTCATCCATATTACCTTCCCAATCAACATCAATATAAGTCTATTGTGCCTTTCATATTCTATTGTCCCTTTCAGATATCTGAAAATTCTTTTCACAACAGAAAAATGTCTCTCTTTAGGATGATATCTAGCCACAATTCAAATGACATTGATAATATCTAGTCTAGAATGAGTTAGATATTGTAGACCTCCGATCATTGATTTGTACTTAGTCTGAACAACACTTTGAGTCTCATCACTATTAGTCAGTTTGTTTCCAGTTACCATAGGTGTCCCAACAGGTTTACAATCTTGCATTCCAAAAAATTTCAACATTTCCTTAAGATAATTGGTCTAAGATATAAAAATTCCATTCTTACTCTGATTAATTTGCAAACCAAGAAAAAATTTGATCTCACCAATCATTGACATCTCGAATTCATTTTCCATTTATTTACAAAACTTCTTACTCATCTTATCATTGCCTCTAAAAATGATATCATAAACAAAAAATTCTATAATCAAGATTCCATCTTCATCAGTTCTCAAATATAAATTACTGTCTGCATTACCTTTTCTGAAACCAAGACAAAGTAGATATTTGTCTAGTCCTGCATACCATGCTCTTGGTGCCTATTTCAGTCCATACAGTGCCTTCTTCAATATGCAAACCATGTTTTAATCATCTATCAAGGGAAAACCATCAGGTTGCTCAATGTAAACTTCTTCTTCTAGATCACCATTCAAGAATGTTGACTTCACACCCATGTGATAAACCTTAAAGTCTTTATGTGCAGCATAAGCAAGAAATAATCTCACAGCTTCCAATCTTGCAATAGGAGTAAATTTTTCTTCATAGTCTATGCCTTCTTGTTGTGAGTAGCCTTTACATACTAGTCTTGCTTTGTTTCTTACCACTATTCATTCTTCATCGATCTCATTTCTAAAAACCCATTTAGTACCAATCACATTCTTGTTTTTAGGTCTTGGAACCAATTCCAAAGTATTTTTTTTCTTTATCTGTTCAAGTTCTTCTTCCATATCATTAGTCCAAGATTCATCTCTACATGCTTCATCAGTAGTCTTTGGTTCAACTTGATAAATCAAACAGATCTCATCTCTATCTCTAGATCTAGTCACCATGCCTTTATTTGTATCTCCAATAATTTAATCTTTAGGATGGTTCTTCTTAACATACCTTGGTGTCTTTAATGTCTCAGTGGCTTCAGTCTGTTCATCTTCAATCTCATTATAAATCATCAAAGATTCTTTAGGTTCAATAGTAACCACTTTTGTTTCTATAATCTGACCACAACCATACATCCTTTCCTGAATCTGAAAATTTTCATCTATCCTCACATTGGTGATTACAATCAACTTTCTCAATCTCAAATTGAAACATTTATTTGATTTAATCTTAGTGGAATAACCAAGAAATATTCCTTCATCACTTCTAGCATCAAACTTGCCTATTTCATCATCTCTTTTGATATAACATTTACTGGCAAATATTCTAAAATATTTTATAGTAGGTGTATGATCAAACCATAATTCATAAGGAGTCTTACTTGTACCTTCTCTAATCTGAATTTTGTTTAGTGTGTACAGAGCAGTCCCAACTACTTCTCTCTGGTGAACATGTGACACAAATTTCCTTCCAGCAACATAGTACTTGCAACATCTAATATAGTTTTGTTTCTTCGCTCTACTATCCAATTCTGTTGTGGAGTTCTAGGGGTTGATGTCTATTTGTATAGTCCTTTCTCTTCATAGTATGTATTAAATAGCTCTAATGTAAACTCTCCTCCTCTATCTGATCTCAAACACTTTATCTTCAAACTAGATTCATTCTCAACTTTTTCTTTAAATAAATTGAATTTGTCAAATGCTTCAGATTTTTCCCTTAAGTAAGTAACCCACATCATCTTAGAAAATTCATCAACAAATAGTATAAAGTACCTTTCACCGTAGTATGATCTTGTTTGTGTAGGACCACACAGATCTTTATGTACCAGATCCAACTTCCCTTTTGCTGAATAAGCTTTTCTTTTGAAAGTGCTTCTAGTCTGCTTCCCCATAACACACTCTCTACAAATAGTGTTAGATGGATTTACAATTTTAGGTAGATCTCTTACTTCTTTTGTCATACTTGCCTTCACAATGTTATCAAAGTTAACATGACAAAATCTTATGTGTTATAACCAACTGTCATCAACCTTCGTAATAAAACAAGAAGCTTCAAATGTGTTCAATTCAAATACATTACCTCTAGATTTAGTACTAGATGCAATCAATTCTCCTTCTTTACTTCTGATAGATCATTTCCTATCAATTAATTTCAATTGATAACCCTTGTCCACTAATTTTCCAACACTCAATAGATTATGCTTAAGTCCATCAACAAGTAATACATTGTCAGTGTTAGTATTACCATCCAAAGAAATAGATCCAACTCCAATAATAAGCTTAGGAGTATTGCCACCAAATCTGACAACACCTCCATCATGTCTTTTCAAACTAAAAAACTTGTTTTTATCTCTATTCATATGGTGTGAACAACCACTATCTATAACCCATTAAGATTTCTTTTCAACTCGGGATACTAAGGCTTTTTCTTCATGTATAGGTTCATCATCCATAATAGAAATAAATCCAATTTCATCATAGTCACCATCATCATCATCAGATATACCCTCACTAGCATAATAACATACCTTGTCTTTTGAATAATTAGACTTGAGAAACTTAGGTTTGTGCTTTGGAACTCTTGTAGGACATCTAGATGTAAAATGACCAGTCTTGTTACATGAAAAACATTTCAAAGGTAATTTTCCTTCAAAATTTCCCTTACCTATCTTTTGTCTTCTAGAAATCAGTGCCACAACTTCATCTAGCTTTCTTTCTTCTTCTTGTATATGTTCCCATTCATCTGCATAGGCTCCAAGTTCTTCTCTTAGATCATTACTGGTGGTGCTTGCATTTTCAGATAAGGTCTTTTTGTTCTTGTGCACAGTTGCCTTGAATGATGACTCAACTTTAGGTAAAGTGTCTCCCAACTATGACCTCAAATGTAGTTATCTTTCCAATCAACATCTCTATGGTAAAGTTTTGTGTCAAAGGTATGAGCTTCTCTATAGCTTGTACTTTGGTTCTATATGCAGGTGTCAAAGATCTGAGTACCTTCACAATCACTTCTTCCTCACTGTAAGTACCTCCAGATTTTCTAATACTAGTAACCACTCCATTAATTATCTATCCATATGCCCTTATTTTCTCATCTTCCCTCATCTTTAGTGATTCCATCTTTGTCTTTCAGTTTTGTAGCATTACCTGCTTAGTAAGCTTGTCTCTAATATACAATGCTTCTAATCTTGACCAGATCTCATGTGCAGAATCCAAGTCCTTTACTTATGTGAATTCTCCTTCTAAAAGTGCACTGATCAAAGATTCCCTTGCAACCATATTACATGAAAAAACTTCTTTTGATCTTTAGTATCCGTCTCTAATTCATCCTCAGTCATTATCTTTACATTCTTCTTTTTGATCATCCAGTAATCAATTCTCAAACATAGGAAATGTGTTCTCATCTTGTTTTGTCAGCTCTCAAAGTTTTTAGGATCAAACTTTAGACTATCCTTCCTATATTAAGTCATCTTCATGATAACCTCAAGATGTTAAACTTTCTCTCTAAGTACCACAAGATTTGATACCAATTTTTAGGAATAATAGTCCATAAGACAACTAAGAGGGGGGGAATTAGTAGTGATATAGATTATTAAACTTTAAACTTTATAAACCAAATCTGCAAATGTAAATGATAAAAAAGTAAATGCCAACACCATAAAATAATATTTGTTGTTGAGGAAACCCTGTTAAAGGTAAAACCCCGGTAGGAATCAACACCCAAAAATAATGTACTAAGATTATAGTATCCTTGTTAAAAGATTTAACCCTATTACGAGCTTGTTACAACATTACAATACATAGTCCCTGTTAGGTGACAGACCCTATTAGGAATCAAAAGAAATAGTAGGCTCACTGCCAAGGCACACTTCCCAAAGAATTTTAAAGCCACCCTCAAGGATTTACAATTTGAACAAGTGTATAAAGAAAATACACAATCCAATGAACTGTCTGATAGAAATTATCTTTGCTTGGTCAGTTCTAATGAAGTACTCTTCTCATAAACTCTACTCTACATCCAACAACCAAACAAGCCTCATAGCTTTCACTTCATCTTCTCCTTTTTAATCTCTATCACATCTTTTTAAAATAAAAGATCACTCATATATACCCTCTTACAATAATTCATCAGGTCGGCCAGTTAAGCTTTCCTAATACAGAAATAATTAATTAGATCGGCCAATTAAGGCTTTCCAATATAAAAATAATTATTTAACCCCTTGCTAAGATAGAAAGGGTACATATAACAAGTAAACATAATTTATAATCCATAAATTATGCTTCCAGATCCGCAATCCACGCTCACAATTCATTTTACATGCTACATGTCTGAAGTCGGCCAACAAATAGGCCTCCTTCAGAATACATGCCACAACTGATGTCACCAGTAACCAAACCATAATAAAACTCAACCTATTATTCCAAAATATGTCAGATGTCCACCAGTAACCTTGCATCATCTGAAATATCTTCACTAGAAAGATATACTAGAAACACAGAGACCTACTCTATCCAAAATCACAATTACAATCCAGAAACCAATTTTCACCAAATCAACTGTAACATCTACCATATGCAATATAAATCCAAGAGACCTTAGGAATAAGTTCAACATACATCCTTCTACATAAATCCAACTTTGATCATTTTGACTCATTTGTAGAGTGTTTGTACACTTCTTCCAGTCAAGTAATGAGTCTATCCTCTCTATAGAAATATATGTTGACATCAGTGACAAAACATGAATATCAACAACATGATCAGTAACCAAAACTAATATCATCCAACAAAAGTATGTTCCCTAAATTTATACCTAGGTATATCCACAACATCGAATATCACAATTACAGCCATAGTTTCTATATAAGTAGATGATGTAAATACCTTTCACACACTGAAATCAGAGTATTTGCTTCGATCGATCACCTTAGGTCACTCTTCATCAAATGGTAAGGAA
This sequence comes from Thuja plicata, assembly GCA_018584345.1. NCBI lineage: Eukaryota > Viridiplantae > Streptophyta > Pinopsida > Cupressales > Cupressaceae > Thuja > Thuja plicata. The sequence goes on along the minus strand of MU225608.1, from coordinate 465,798 downwards.
ATAGATAACCATTAGGTACTTTATATAATGTTAATTCATTAAAAGCTTGCATTCCTCAATGCTCTCCAGTTGGTTATAAATATCACAATCAAAATATATGCATTGTCTGATGTCTCTTAAATATATGATCCATAATGTTGGATATGATCACCACTAATCTCGCTAGGGCTCAATACACATAATAAGGGGTGGGATATATTCTGATATATCTATCCAATGCTTCCCCTAAGGCCATGATCAACTAATTAGGTTGATTCAGCTTTGTTAACATCAGCTGGAGATCTAGTAGCATCTACTGTGTCTCCCTGAACCATTATATCACTTATCTCCTTAATTTTCCATATCTTTCCATTGTTGTTATCTTCTTCTTTCTTGAAACAATTTTCAAAGTTATTCTTTAAATCTTCTACTCTCTTACCAATATCATTTCCATTCTTTTGTGTATTCATAGGAGGTAGTACTCTTCTGTGGTTTACTCCATTATACCTGCAAAAAATTTCTCTATTACCTGGATTATTTCATTTGTAACATATAGGAGGTCTTCTATCCTAGTTTACTTGCATCTTAAAAAACTTTGCAATGTGTATAATTTTATTACATCTATAACATCTAGGTTTCATAGTATGTTATCCTTTATTGTCTTGTCTATATCCAGATTGATTGATTTTCCTGCATTATGCCCTCTTGTGCCCATATGCATTACAGTTAAAACAATAACCAAAAAAAGTCTTAAAAGGGACATTACCTCTGCAGTCTCTTTTCATGTGTCCCAACTTGTTACAACCAAATCATCTACCTCTGAGAGGTCTAACCTTCTCTTTAGGTTCTTCAAGAGTATGTTTTTCTACATCAATCTTCCCATCTAGGTTCTCTTCTTGATTCTTTGAGCATTCAGCTTCATTGAAGACAATACCAGTCATATCACCTTTAGGTTTCTATCTATCTCTTTGTTTATCAATCAAATCAATACTAGAGTGAAGTTTCTCAATATGTCTCTTTGCTTCAACAATTTCACCTTTTATGATCTGATTGTATCTCTCCAACTCTAGATACTTATTTTTATAGTGGTCAGCCTCATTCTTCATTTATTCCATAAAAAACATTTCTATTATTCAAAGCTTCTTCAATATTTTCTTTAGCATCTTTCTCTTGTTGAATTTATTTATCCATTCCTTAATTTTCAAGATTCAGGGTGTCATTCTCTTTTTCAAGTTATTTTACCTGATCTGAATTGTCATTGTCTAAGTCTTCTTTTATCTGAACCACAAGATATTATCTCTGACTTCTTCAAAGTTCATGTTTTTCTTTGAATTTATTTATGAATCCATCTGCTCTCCTTAGATTGAATCTTAGGTCTTCATTCTCAGCTTTAACTTTATCAAGGTCTTCAAGTGCAACTTCAAAATTATCCTATAAATTATCTGAATCCATTCTAATCTCCCTTAAGCTGTTAAGATTTCTCTTCAAGGGCCAAAGTCTCTGATACCAATTGTTAGGATTAGGTAATACTGAGAGAGGGGGGGGGGGTGAATCAATATTACAACACTTAAAATAAAATTTGAACCAATTCAACATAAACCATAAACATACTAAAATCAAAGAAACATAAACAAATAACACAATAATCATAACACCATTATTTGTTATCGAGGAAACCCTAGCCAAGGGAAAACCCCAGTAGGGATGATACCCACAAGCATGCACTAAAGTATAGTGTTCTTGTTAGGAGACCTAGCCCTGTTAGGAGCTAAATATTGAATAGTACAATTACTTGTTAAAGGAATAAAAACCGTGTTAAAGGTATACAACACCCTATTAGGGGCCAAGTGAAAACCCACAAGCATGCACTAAAGTATAGTGTCCCTATTAGGAGACCTAGCCCTGTTAGGAGCTAAATATTGCATAGTACAATTCCTTTTTAAAGGAATAACAACCCTGTAAAAAGTATACAACACCCTAATAGGAGCCAAGGGAGAACCCCAGTAGGGATGATACCCACAAGAATGCACTAAAGTATAGTGTCCCTGTTAGGAGACCTAGCCCTGTTAGGATCTAAATATTTCATAGTACAATTCCTTTTTAAAGGAATAACAACCTTGTTAAAGGTATACAACACCCTAATAGGGGCCAAAATCTCACTGCTAAAATGATGAAGGCTACAACCTTCAGGAAAAAAGGTACACACTATATCTGATAATGAACTTTTTGAGTAGACCTGTTGTCTTGATCAGTTCCAATGAATTGTATATATACTTTCTGGTTCTTCACATAGATCTTTATCTGATGAATGAAATAGCTCTACTGTCCCAAAACAATCAGCATTTTGTTATGTCCTTCATCTATTTCTTTTCTTGTCATTCACACTTGGTGATCTTCAAATGAACTATTAAAAGTATCTTCTCCAAAATATATGATCTTTGTCAGCTTTAGGAATCCCTTCAATGCTTCTTTAGTCGGCCAAACCAAGCACGCAACATAATTAGAACTGTACAACTCAAACTGAATAGACGCATTGCTTCACATAGTTGGCTCCACCCAAATTACCCAAACGTCATGCTTCAGATGAAACACAATTAGTTCCTTTGTTTAATTATATTAGACTCATAACTAAACATGAATCTAAACATGCATATCACATAGATAGACACAACTGAAGAATCAATAAAATTACTGTTGGCTTTCTGAGAACAATCTTCTGAAACTATGTCTGGTAAACATAGTAACATAACTCAACTATTATTGAACATTTGAATCTATATGTATGTACATGGTATAGTAACTATGTCTAAAAAAAAAAAAAAACCATGTAAGGCTTCCACATATCCTTATTGAAAAGTGAATACAGTTCATTGTTGTATATGTTGTCATCAATGACAAACATATAGTCAACTATTTGCACAAAAGAAAATCTCCAACAATCTCCCCCTTTGACATTGATGGAAACATATGATATGAAAAAAACCATCAACCCAAGGTATCCTCCTTCTTTTTACAATCTTCTCAATATCCTCATCAAAGGTTCCTCTTCACTGTTGCTCCTCTGATTGTGTTTTTTTATTTTTATGACTATATACTCCCCTAGAGTATATGCTCCCCCTTACTATATACTCCCCCTTCGACATCAATGGAAAAGGGTGCCAAATACTATTAAGCACATGTACTACTCTAGAAGTAGAGTAGTCAACCATTCATCAGTCACTAAGGACTGATGCTTTTGCTACAAATTTTAATCAGACTCAGGAAAGGGAATTACTCCCAGCTTCTCCCTGAGATACTCAAAAGTATCTTTTGATAAAGGCTTTATAAAAATATCTGCTAATTTTTCTTTAGTGCTTACATAATCCAAATTTACTTCTTTGTATGCAACTTTTTCTCTTATAAAATTATATTTTATTTCAATGTGTTTTGTCTTTGCTTGTATCACAGGGTTCTTTGACATATTGATAGTGCTAGTGTTATCACAGTGAATAAAAATGGGATAATCAATCTAAATTCCAAAGTCTTTTATCATCTATTTGATCCAAAAGTTGTATAATAATTTAATGCTACTTCTACATATTTTGCTTGAAATGTTGACTGAGAAATACAATTCTGCTTCTTGCTTGTCCTAGTGACCAATCTGTCTCCAAGGAATACTGCTCCTCCTGAGGCACTCTTTCTGTCATTAACACAACCTACCCAATCAGCATCAGTATACACATGAAATTGTACATTCTTTGTTAGGATACCAAAAACCATAGTCTATAGTTCCCTTTAAGTATCTGAATATTGTTTTTATTTTCATTAAGTGGTTTTGTTTAGGTTCAGCTACAAAACTTCCAAAAATGCCAACTGCATTAGAAATATCAGGTCTAGATTGAGTGAGATATATGAGTTTTCCAATCATAGACTTGTATAATGTCTTTTAAACTATTGTGGAGTCATCATCTTAGAAAGCTTGCTTCATGTTATCATGGGGGTGCTTACTGGCTTGCAATCTTCCATCTTGAAAGTCTTTAATATCCCCTTCACATATTTAGACTGATTTATGAATATGCCATTGTCATTTTGTTTTACATTTAATCCCAAAAATTATTTGATAGGTCCAATCATGCTCATTTCAAATTCACTCTGCATCTCTCTTGCAAATTCTGCACTAAGCTTGTCACTACCTCCAAAGATAATGTCATCAACAAAGATAGCAACAAGTTGTAAACCTTTAGGTGTTTCTCTGATGAATAGGTTGCAATCTGTTGCTCTCTTTTTGAATCCAATCTTTGTTAAGTAGCCATAAAGTATCTCATACCATGCTCTTGGGGCCTGTTTAAGTCCATAGAGGGCTTTATTTAGTCTGCATACCATGTCTAGGGTTTGTCTGAAAGTTTGAATCCTTCAGGCTGCTCTATGTAGACTTCTTCCTTTAAGTCACCATTCAGGAAAGCTGACTTTACATCCATCTGATATACTTTGAAGTTCTTGAATGTTGCATAGCCTAAAAATATATTTATAGCTTCTAGTCTACTCACAGGGGTAAATGTATTAGAATAGTCAATTCCTTCTCTTTGCGCATATCCTTTACATACCAATCTTGATTTATTTCTTATCACTATCCCGTCTTCATTTTTTTTTTTTTTGAATATCCACTTAGTTCCAATCATGTTCTTGTCACAAGGTCTAGGGACTAATTCCCATGTGTCATTTTTCATTATTTTATCTAATTATTCTTGCATAACACTTTGCCAATCTGAATCATTACATGCGTCTTCAACACTTAAGGGTTCAATCTGTGAGAGTAAGCATACCTCTTCATCAATGGTTGAACCTTTTTCTCTGGATCTTGTCAAGACTTTACTGCTCTAATCTCCAATGATCTATTCTTTAGAGTGGTAATTAGATGTGTATTTTGAGATTTTAGGTGTGACACTCTCATCTGTAATCTATGATTCTTCTTGACTTGGTTTAGGGTTATTGCATGATACATCAATATAGTCAAACACTTCTTCAATAACTATATTCTCATTGATATGTCTAGGTTCATCTTCAATCATAGGTGCATATTCATAGCGTGATCCCACAATAGTGGGTTACACTTTTTTGGAGGAAGAAATTCCTCATGAATTCGCGAGGTGGGAGAATTTAGTCGGGTACTTTTGATAGAAAGTAGCTGATTGTTTCAATCGGAACATTAATAGTTTTGATCGAAACTACCTTTTTTGCTTAGTTTCTATCAAAACTAACCTAGTTTTGATCGAAACTAAGTTAGTAAATATTTTAGTGGGATTTTGACCCATAAGCATGTTAAACTAAGAAAGTACTTTCGATTGAAACTAATTATTTTTGATCGAAAGTACTTTCTATCGAAACCCCCAAAATTGAGGCTATCTGCAAAGGCTAACAAAAATCTACAGTTTTCATGGCTTCGGGGCTCAAGCGCGGGGCTCAAATGGAAGAATAGGGACACCTCCTTTTGCATCATACAAGTACTCTGAATGAGCTTTCTAATGAATATAGATTTGACAAATTTTGAATTAATTAGGTCTATGTATTTTGACGTGCATTAGATGTAGGTTTTTTATCCAATATAAACTTCCAGGTTTGACGTTCAATGAAAAATAGTAAAAAATAAAAAAAAAATTTGAAAAATAATAGTGCCCTCCATCTTTGAGTCTTCTTTCTATCAAAAAAAAAAAATTTGAATTTTGATAAATACACAATAAGTTATCAGCTACACAGTCAATGTATGTCACAATTACTGTTTACTCTACTTCAAACATTCATAAAATATGCAATAATCATGATAATGTCATCAAACCAATTGCATGCCCTCCGTATGGATGTTACAAAACCCAATTTGAAAGAAGCGCATTGATATCTATTTTAGAAAAAAAGTTATGTTGTACGAAGTCATTGTACCTTTTTGAAAATGATGTTTTCAGCAACATAGCAGTTTTAGTGAGAGAAAAAAAAAACCATTAAAATCAATTTAAAAAAAAATTAAAAAAATATATTTAGAATCTAGACAGAAAATGCTAAAAGACTCTAGTTTACTTCATCTTCAGATTTCAAATAGTTTAACGACAATATGCATCCGAATGTGAACATTTTTCTCAAAATGTAGACTTCAATGTCCATTTAGGCAAAAAAGTGTAACCCACTATTGTGGTATCACCCCATAATAACTCTCTTCAATCATGAACTTCTCATCAATCTTCACATGTGAAATCTCAATGATTTTCTTCAATCTTAAATTAAAACATCTATAAGCTTTTATCTTAGTTGAGTAACCAATAAAAATACCTTCATCGCTTCTAGCATCAAATTTTCCAACACCATCATCTCTCTTGATGTAGCACTTGCTTCTAAAGATTCTGAAGTATTTTACTGTAGGTACATTACCAGACCAAAGTTCATAAGGTGTTTTGTCTGCTCCTGGTCTTAGTTGAATTATGTTGATAGTATAGACTACTATATTGACTGCATCTCTCTAATAGGTGTGCGCAACTTTTCCTTCAATCATGATAGCGCGCATTGTGTCAAGTATTATACTATTTCTCCTCTGTACAATTCCATTTTGTTGAGGGGTTCTGGGTGCACTTAGTTGTCTTTTGATCCCATGTTCTTTGTAGTACTCAAGAAACTTATCAGAGGTGAATTAGCCTCCTCTATCAGATCTCAGAAATTTTATCTTTAATCCAGATTCATTTTCAACTTTAGCTTTGAATATTTTGAACTTCTCAAAAGCTTCATATTTGTCTTTCAGGAATGCAACCCACATCATCCTGGAGAAATCATCAAAAAACAAAATAAAATACCTTTCACCATAGTATGATCTTGTTTGAGTAGGTCCACATTATTCTATACGTATTAGATCTAATTTGTTCTCTATAGAGTTTTGTTTGCTTCTGAATGAGGTCCTCACATGCTTTCCCATCACACATTCCCTACACATAGTATCAACTAGTCTTGCAATACTAGGAACATCTCTTACTGCCTTTACATTACTTATCTTCACTATGTTGTCAAAATTGATATGACAAAGTCTCTTGTACCATAGCCAACTGTCATCCACTTTTGCAACAAAACAACTTACTTTAGAGTTAAGCTTAAAAACATTACCTTTGGTTTTTGAGCCTGATGCAATCATGTCTCCTTCTTTGTTGTTGATATTACATTTTTTTTTTTTGAATTCCAACTGATATCCTTTATCTAGCAACTGTCCAACACTTAGTAAGTTATGATGCAAACCATAAACATAAAGAACATCATATGCCTTTTGCTTTCCATCTAAGGTGATAGATCCTCTGCCTATGATAGGATTAGGAGTGTTATCTCCAAATCTGACCATGCCACCTTTCTACTTTTCTAGATGTACAAATCTATCTTTGTCTCCAGTCATGTGATGTGAACACCCGCTATCTATGATCTAGTCTGTTCTGATGTCATCTTGTGATACTAAAGCCAATTCTTGTGCTTTCTTTTCATCTTCAATTTCTATTTGATCAATCATTTTTTCATTATCCTTAATTGCATCAAATCCAATTTCATCTTCTCCTGAGTCATCATCAGATACACCATCCTCAGCATGATAGCATTCCTTAGTATATTTGGGTTTGTAATATGATTTGTACTTCTTTAATCTTGTAGGTCACTTGGATGCAAAGTGGCCAACTTTGTTACATGAAAAAAATTTGAATGGTAGTTGTCCTTCATATTTTCCTTTACCTTTTATTTCCTTCTTAGCTATCATAGCAATGATTTCTTCTAGCTCTGTATCAACTTCTTCTTTATCAACATTGCTAGTGATGTTTAAGGATTTCTTACCATGGACTGAGGCTTTGAAAGTTGTTTCCATTTTAGGTTCTGTCTTCAATCTTGATATCTCAAATGCTGATATTTTACTAATCAAGTTTTCTCCTTTAAAGGTCTTTGAGAATTGCATGGTTTCATCCAAGATGTTTATTTTTATTTCATAATTTTTTGTCAATGTGGTTATCAATTTTTCCATTATATCATCTGCTGAAATTTCTCCACCATTGTTCATGATTCCTAAGACTGCTTCATTAATCCTCTGATTGTAAGCTCTGATGTTTTCTTCAGGTAGAATTTCTAAATTGTTGTATATTTTCTTCCATGTCTTTCTATGCACATTCTTGGCTTGGATGTCTTCTTAAAACATGTCTTCTAGGTATTTCCAAATTGAATATTCTTTGTCTGCCTTCTTGATCTCAGAAAATTCACTATTAGATAGGGCACTTATTAGGGCTTCTTTGGCAATTGCATTTTGGGTGAATACTTCATTTTGTTTATTTGTAGAATCTTATTCTACAAGGTCCTTCGAGGTTGGAACATCTATTGCATGAGTAGCAATATCATAAATCTTAAAACCAACACGCTGAAGATGTGTTATCATTTTATTCTTCTAGTCAAGATAATTCTCTCCATCAAACTTAGGACTCTCTTTCCTGAAGTATGCCATTTGATCTACCTTAAGCTGTTAGGCTTTCTCTCCAAGCCACTTGCTCTCATACCAATTTTTGGAATAGTCCCAAGGGATAACTGAGAGGGGGGGTGGGGGTGAATCAGTTATCAGCAAGTTAAATTTTTTCCTCTAATTAATTACAAAATATCATAAGCACATACACATTTAAGATAACACAAAATAAAATAACACAATTTTGGTTGCAGGGAAACCAAAATAGGTTAAAACCCCAGTGGGAATTAGTACCCACAAAGAACTGTAATTGAGTATAATAATCCCTATTAGAAGATCTTACAACCTTGTTAGGAGTTGATATTTACAAAGCAATAAGTACAGTGACCTGGTTAAGGGTCTGACCCTGTTAGGAGTCTTTTACAAATAACCCTGTTAGGGGTGAGGACACACTATCCAAAAGCTCACTACTAAAACGATGAAGGCTACAACCTTCAGGAAAATAGATACACACTATATATGATAATGAACTGTTTGAGTAGACCTGTTGTCTTGATCAGTTCCAATAAATTGTATATATACTCTCTTCTTCTTCACATAGATCTTCTCACATGAATGAAATGGCTCTACTGTCCAAAAACAATCAACATTCTATTCTATCCTTATTCTGACTCTTTTCTTGTCATTCACACTTGGTGATCTTCAAATGAACTACTATAAGTATCTTATCCAAAAGATATGATCTTTGTCGGCTTTAGGAATCCCTTCAATGCTTCTTTATTCGACCAAACCAAGCACGCAACATAATTAGAACCACGCAACTCAAACTGAATAGAGACATCACTTCACATAGTCGGCTCCACAAAAATTACCCAAACATCATGCTTTAGATGAAACAAGATTAGCACCTTTGGTTAATTATCTTAGACTCATAACTAAAAATGAATCTGAACACGCATATCCCATAGATAGATGCAACCAAAGAATCAATAAAATTACTGTCGGCTTTATGAGAACAATCTTTTGAAACTGTGTCTTGTAAACAGAGTAACATAACTCAACTGTTACTAAAAATTTGAATATGTGTGTATGAACATGGTATAGTAACTATTTTTGAATAAAAAAAAACAACCGTACAAGGCTTCCACATATCCATATTGAAAAGTCAATATAGTTCAGTGCTGTATATGTTGTCATCAAGGACAAACATACAATCAACTATTTGCATAGAAGCGAATCTCCAACATTCGCATCTCTCAAAACCATATCATATCCATCACATTATTCACTCTACAAAACATCTTCATATATATATATATATCTTTATCTTTGACAAGTCATCTCTTTAGCTGAATATTACATAGCTGGCTCTTAATACAAAATACATTTGATAAAGAAAATATTAAATACATAATTGGCACTCTTACATAATAAAAATATAGATCATTATCAATAAACATAATGTATCTTAGCTTTCCAGGAGTCCATGTCATACTCCCCAAATCATCGCTTCAGTTCAACAACTTTTTATCACTTTTCTGCTACTATCACCTTTCTTTATTTTACTGTAACTCTCTATAAACTTTACCAAAATGAAATCTTTCTTAGATGAAGGTCATACATACTCCATAGTATCTTCCTCTAAGCTCACATTTCATAACTCATCGGTATCAATCTTTGATTTTTCAAAATACACATGTATTTCTACTCTGTACTTAGTCAACTTCAGAATAGAGTCACCATAACTTAACTCTAGATTAATCGATCAATATGCTAGATATGTTGCCATAAATGACAACCAAAAAGTGAATAATAACACACAAAATTGATCACTTTCCAACATTAGCTCCAAGTATGAAAACTCTGCAAGGTAACTAGACCAACTATAGGGACAAGAATGCTCTCTGCACTTATGGCTCTACAAAACCAAGGCACGTACACCTAATCCAGATAAAAATAAACTCTTTACAATACCTTATACTCTAGATTAATACAACATATAATGATAAGAAAGTACTAAATGCTAACCACACATTCATTGACTCTCCCTTACCATGGTAGGACAACAACCAACAACTGCAAAATGTAAAGAATTTTGGTAATTAGTTTGATATAAGTTTAGGGACATTATATAGCCAAACCTATCAGACATATATCTCAAAAGAATATACTAGTTCTGGATCAGTGCCTTATCCATTGGGTAAATTCCTCAATACAAAAGTGAAAGCTGAAACACACCTATTGGTATAGACTCACAACCATAAAAAAAAAATTCTCAGACCAAACACTACTTATAAAATCCTTAAGTAGATAATCAAGTAGAATCAATGTTATATCCAAAGCATTTTAAGTTGATCTAAGATCAAAGACTTGTGGAATAGAACATATGCATAATAAAAACTTATAGAGTAAGCCATACAACTTACATCTCAAAAGATAACACAAAGGAGAGACTTAAAGTCAGAGAACACTTATATTAAGTATGATGAGATCTAGTTTCTCCATCAATATGGAAAGGGAATTCATAATAAAACAATATGCAAAAGATCATACAACTTTCAACTCTATCTTAACACAGTTTGAAACACATCTTCTATATCCTAGACTGGAAATAAATATAAGCCTAATCCTTTTACAATATTCTCCCAATTCTCCAACCCTTTCAAAATGGTCTTGGGAATTCCTTTATAATAATAGGAATTGCAACAAGATTCAGACCATTTAGGTTAGGGTTTACAACCAATCATGTCAAGAAATAAAGACATTTAATTCTATGATCAAGTTGAAACCCTGTCTTTCTCTTCAATCTATGTAAATATTATTTGGATCACGACCATACTTCTTGTGGTATGAAAACAATATTCCAAAATCTAAGAATTCCCAAGTCATAACGCAAAGAGCAGCTGATCATAAATGCAAAGAGACCAAGCATTGCTAAAATAATTTATCTATCTGATTAGAAACCTCATATGCCAACTCTAGTCTTTAAAATATTCCACATCATCATAATACAATCCCTTCACCTCTCAACAACTCTGCCAAATCAACCCAAAATATCATATCGGTGCATTAATAGCTCTGGATCAAAATATTAGTCGACAACCATGAAACCCTCTAAGAATAAGATTTAAATATTTTAAATTCGGTTATAATGGCTATAGGTGGCACGAAAATAAAATTGGGTTGTCGATATCAAAACTTTCATCAATATTAAAACATATCCATAGATCTTCTTTAAGTTATCCAAGCACTGACAATCAGATCCTGCCAGGTGTTGCCCCATCACAATGGCTCTACCATTATCTTACAATCATGTCTATATCTAGGTATAACACCCACCACATGAATAAATTAAACTTGCTTTATCTTTAACTACACTGACCTAGATCTGACTGGGATAGGTGGCCAACAGGTGCAATGGCTCAAAGACTATCATCTAAGCATCTTTCTATTAAGTCAAAGCGCCATCCACAAGATCTTAACAAACTTGAATATCCTTTATCCACCATGGAAACCTTCAGGACCATGATGTCAACAATGCCATGCATCGACTGAGTGTAATTCCTTTACATTAGATCTTGATCATCTTTGTCATCAAGGCTTAATGCCCATTGTCGGATCTAACTTGCAACGATACTTAGCATATTAACTCACCTTTTAACTTATTGGTCATAATCCCTCTTATCTATGAATCACTGAATGGAACTTGAACTGACTTGTCTTAAACACGATTAGATCTAGAGATTTAGAGGTAAGGAAAACTCCAAGTCTCTGAATATTTTACTTAACTTTGATTAAATCACGAGATCACGAGATAGCCACAATATCAACTCTACATCAACGGTCCTCTCTAGATCTCTGAATAAAAGTGTCGACCTTGACTTTATTTAGCGATTTAGAGATAACCCTTCCAGAAAAAAAAGATCTACGGTCATGAGTTATCCCAATCCTTAAAGCATATTCCATATCATTCTAATATTTGAGAGATAAAGGGCCACACTAAGTCTCTTGATTAAAAATAATATTCGATCTTGATTGCGAGATCATGAGATAAAGACAAGGATAAAAAGCACATTACTTAGAAGACTTAAGTTACAAAAAGTAACTTCAAATTAGAACATTCCATGAGGGTTTAGGGTTTTAGCATGGATTTTTCACAAAAGACTTAGGGTTTGGGTCAGAGACTTAAAAAAAACGTAGGAACAGGGACAAAGGCTTGGATTCATGAAAATTTTGAGAGGTGTTAACAACTCGTACCACATATTTATGCAGGAAATCTAAACATGTTTATTTTCTTTACAAGATTCAATTCCATCCAATCATCCCAACAATTTAAAAATGAGTTATTTGGGATATATATGACCATACCCAATGGTTCCTAACCACTATTTGAAAGTTGGAAGCTGAAGGGATCAAAATGCAAAAATTGACAAGAAATGTTGTCAAAATGCAAAATTGCATTTTTGACAACTTTTACAATGTTGCTATAAAAGTTGCATTCTCTGAGAAACTAGACCCTCCATGAAATGTGTCTTTTCCAAATTATTGAAAAAATTTAAAATATTCCTAGGAGGACTCTAAAACCCTTAAGGACTACAACTAATGCCCCTTGGAATGGTAACTTATAATACACCATTACAGGACATTGAGCTACATATTGGGGAAAATCCTTATTACAAACATTGAAATGAAACCATCTGGTGCAGGATAACCCCTCCAAAATTAATGATACTAAATTTTTCAGGATTTAGGAGTTATAAGGATCAAATAATCCATCTATGTAATAATGATCTGATTGTAAGACCATTTGACAAGTTGGCAACTCTTAGAAGCCACTTGGTCAAATTTTGGTCAAAAGGATCCAAATTTAGTGTAGGACATGTTTTTATTTTGTATTTTGTCATTTGGATCCATTTTTGGTCCATTAGAAGGTCTTAGAATGCATACAAGGCATTAAGAGAAAAATTTGCTCAAAAGTTGTAAAGTTGCATTTCTCAACTTTGCAAGAAAAGTTACAATTTGCAACATTTTAGGTTTTCCCTCCTCCAACGGTTCAAATGTTCAAAAATAAGTTGGGGACATTATTGGAAACCTTAATATACCTTATTGAATCAAATTAAATCGATGATGAGGAATTTTATGAAGATTTTGGTGTTAAAGCAATAAAAGACAAATTATGGCTTTAGATTGAACAATGATGTTTCATGGTGTTTTGATGGACCTACTGCATTGTTTGTTTTGAATTATTTTATAGTGGATGATTCCCTTTCAATACCTTTCATTCAAGCCTAGTGAGAATTTTTTTAGAATCCATTTGAATGGGTTGGTGTCTATTTGTCTATTTTGCATTCGTGAGACAGGATAAGGGACTCGAACCAAAATGGCCCTAACTTGAGTTGCCACCAATAGATCACTAAGGAAATTTGGGAAATTAAATTTAGGGCTATGTAATATAGGATTCTAAAGGTAGGAGGATTGAATTCAATGACATCTAATTTTAACACCCAGCCCTAGACCAAGCATGTTGATGTGCTTGGTGGCAGTTTTTAAGAATTGAGTGTGCATAGAATCCCTAAGAGTGGATGGATCAAATCTAAGAGTGTATTGTTAGTATTTAAACATGTAAGGAAATTTTACATACATTTTCTTAGTTTTGTGTGTCTAATGGTGAGGATTTCCTTTGGAAATGAGGTTTAATTAGGGTTATTAGGCCTCTCTAGTCTAATAAATTTTTGGCATTGAATCGAAAAATATGAACCTAAGTCTTTGGATTTTAAGGTATCTTAATAAAGGGTGTCTAGATATGTGATTTTTTTAGAAGATCACTTGGAATTTTTGGGAGTGATCCTCACAAAACCCTCTAGTTAGGGCTACTAGCTGGACAGGCCTAAAAGGGCTTTACAACATTGTTTCTTTGGATTTAGGGGTCTTGCTGACTTTAGGAGCCCCAAGTATTTTCAAGTGAGGGATAAGGAGAATTAGGAAACCATATCCACTCCCTAACATGAAGGTTTTATTCTGGCACACTTTCATAAGGAAAGGTCAAAAGCATTGATTCCTATGATATAGGATTGAGTCATGAAATTTTCTCATAGTGAATGTTTCTAGAAGGATATTTGAAGCTAGTTCAAAGGTGTGGAGACCCTTGTCTATATACATACGACATTTGGAGATTTGTAGAACCTATCACAAGAAGGATTAGGCATCTAGATTGAAGGTCTCTGGATCAAGTGGCATTAGAGCAAGGGAAAGGAACCCTTGGGAAGAAGAAGTTGAATAAGACATGGTAGAATGAGAAGAAGAACTTCCGCAGAGGATGAAAAATGTGGAACTTGCAAAGATTGTAAGAGAGCGAGTGACAGAGAATAGAAAGTTGAGAGAAGAGATAGATAAAATGAGGGGCCAAATGAGAGGAATGGGTGGTGAAGATTCTAGATATGGTTAAGAATGGTATGATGAGGAGATCCCAAGGTGAGAAGAAGATGAAGTTCCTATAGACTAGATACCCCTCCTAAATGCCCTAAAGTCGATGGACATAAGGACTATGGATGGGAAGTTAGAACATCCAATATTCAGTGGGAGAATGGAGACAAACTTGGTAATGGATTGGATTGACTCCCTCACAAGATTATTTGAATGTGAAGACATTCCTGAACACCAGAAGGTGAAGGTAGAAAAGTCAAAGTTGAAAGGATCTTCTTTGACATGGTAAAATTTTATACAAGATGAGAGAGATGGAAGGAAAAAGTAGAGTGTCTACTTGGAAGAGAATGGTGAGTTTGGTGAAAGGAGCATATGAACTATAATATTATGAGGTACAACTATATAGGAGAAGATAAAACCTTAGGAAAAAGGATATGGAAATAAACACATACACTGAAGGGTTCATGAAATTGTGCATGAAGTCCAAACCAAAGGAGACATAAGGAGAGAAGTTGGCTAGATACATGAATGGGATAAAGTTCTCTATTCAATAAGAGTTGAACCTACACATCCCTAGAGTAGTACATAAGTGTTACAAACTGGCATCCAAAGTGGAGGAGACAATATCAGAATGGCAAAGGAAGAGGTAGACACCAAAGGAGAAGAATTTCTTTTATAGGAAGAGGGAATGATTTTTTGTTTCCAAGGTGACTCTAATCAAGAAAATCACAGAGTTGAAGATAATAAAAATGGTTACATTAATAGGGGTAACTTCATAGGAAGGATACCTAACCTCAGAGGAAGATCACAAGGAAGAGGACCTATCAGATGTTATTTTGTAATCAGGAAGGGAACATGGCCAATAGGTGTCTAGAGAAAGCAAGTACAAGTTCCATGGGAGAAAGGAGGAAAAATATGGTCCAAGAATCCAGCTATCAATGCACTACATCATATCCAAGTGTGAAGTCTCTAGATGCATATGGCTACCCTAAAAGAGGAGAGACACTTATGATTAGAAGAGAATTCACTACCATGAATATGCCTACCGAGGAACCCCCACAAAGGAAGTCCCTCTTCAAGACAACTTGTAAATTAAGAGGTAAGGTGTGAAAATTTTTGGTTGATTCAAGTTCTACAGAGAATTTTGTGTCATTAGAAATGATAGAGAAACTAAAAATAAAAAATTATATCTCACCCTTGTCCCTATAAAGTCTCATGGCTCATCTAGGGTCAACAAGCAATTGTAGAAGAGGACACTTGGTTGGAGTTTAAAATATGGTGCTACAATGACAGATTATTTTTCGATGTAGCAAAGATGGATGCTTTGCATCCCCTACTTGTGATACCATGGAAA
This sequence comes from Thuja plicata, assembly GCA_018584345.1. Classification (NCBI taxonomy): domain Eukaryota; kingdom Viridiplantae; phylum Streptophyta; class Pinopsida; order Cupressales; family Cupressaceae; genus Thuja; species Thuja plicata. The sequence goes on along the minus strand of MU225608.1, from coordinate 449,611 downwards.
TATTATCTCAAAGCACACCATGATGGCTTTAGAAACACCTACTCTATCAAAAAAGATGGGAAAGTTATAGAATTATTTCCTTTGATGGAGAATGAAGAAGAGCCCAAAGGAAAGGAGGCTAAAGTGTTGTTGATGGATGGAAAGGAGTTCATGAAGGAAGTTTATGGAGAAGAAGTATTCTATGCATTGATCCCTATTCAAAGAAACTTAGGAGTGGCTAGAGGAGAAGATAACACAACAAAAAGGAAAGGTTAATAGATTGTGTAGTCCAATAGTTAGTGGATCAGTACAAGGGCATCATTTTAGATGGGATAACAAGGTCTCTACCTCTTTTAAAATATATAAGTAACTATATAGAACTCATCCATGGGTCTAATTTACCAAAAAAAGCAACATATAAGCTTACACCCAAACAAAATGAAGAGATGACCAGACAGATTAAAGATTTTCTAGAATCAAGGTTGATTGGAAAGAATTTGAGCCCTTATGTAGTGCCCACAGTCTTGGCACCCAAAAAGGAGGGTACATGGAGACTTTTTATAGAATCAAGGGAAATTAACAAATATTCATAAGGTACCGATCTCCCATTCCTAGGACTGATGAGTTACTGGATTATCTAGGGGTGGTAAATAATTTTCTAAAATTGATTTAAAAAGTGGATATCACCATATTAGGATATGTCTAGGGGATGAATGGAAGATGACCTTTTAAAAAATGAGGGGTAATGTGAGTGGAATGTTATGACTTTTGGGTTGTCCAATGCCCCTAGAACATTTATGAGACTTATGAATGAAGTCTTAAGGGAGTTTATAGGAAATTTTGTAATTGTTTATCTGGATGACATATTAATCTTTAGTTGATCAAAGGAATAGCACCTAAGGAACTTAAACATGGTCCTAATAAGATTACATGAAGTTAAAATAATGATCAATTTGGAGAAATGTTTGTTTATGCAGGAAGAGATCATATATTTGGGTTTTGTCATATCTCATGGTGATTTGAAAATGGGTCAAGAAAAGGTGAGTGCTATTCTTTCCTATCCTACCCCTAGAACAATGAATGATGTAAGAATTTTTCATGGATTGGGAATTTTTTATAGAAAATTTATTAATGGATTTAGTCATGTTTGTGCTCCTATGCTTTAAGCAATAAAGGGGGTCAGAAATGTAAGTTTGTTTGGAATAAGGAAGCTGATGGATCCTTTGAAATCCTTAAGAGGAAGTTTTCTCAACAACCAGTACTTGCCCTACCATATTTTAAAAAAATATTTCATGTGGAATGTGACGCTAGCCACATGTCTATTGGTGTAGTGCTCAGTCAAGAAGGTATGTCTATTGTATTTTTCAGTGAAAAATTGAATGAGACAAAGATGAAGTATTCCTCGTATAACTTGGAGATGTATTCCCTAGTTAAATCACTAAAGAAATGGAGGCATTACTTAATTTAAAGATTATTTATTGTCTTTATTGATAATCAGGATCTTAGTTTCGTTTATAGTCAAGAAAACTTAAACCACAGGCACAGGAAGTGGGTGGAAACCCTACAAGCATTCACTTTCTCTGTCAAAAACAAAAAGGGGGTAAATGATAAGGCAGATGATGCTTTGAGTAGAAGGGTGTTGACCATGAATCAAATTCAATTGGAGAGTGTGGGAATAGACTCTTTTAATAACATGTATGAGTTTGATCAAGACTTTGGAGAAATATATGAGGTATGTACATCTTTTGGTGAAATATACCATATAGAGTTTTTTGAAGTTTTGATACAAGATGGATTTATTTTCAAAGGGGAAAAATTGTGAATCCCCAAATGCTCCATGAGACTGAATATCATTAGGGAGAAGCATTATGGAGCAATGACATGACACTTTGGTCTAGAAAAAAACACTTGATTTGGTAAAGAGGAACTACTTTTGGCCAAAAATGCAGTCAGAAACCAGAAAGTTTATTAAGTCTTGTGTAATATGGGAAAAATAAAAAGAGAAGTCTAATAATGTAGGTTTGTATCAACCTCTACCCATGGGAAAGTATAAGTATAGATTTTGTATTAGGTTTTCGTAGAACAAGGAAATGCTATGACAATTTGTTTGTAGTTGTTGATAGATTTAGCAAGATGGCTCATTTATTGTCATGCAAAATTTCTTGTGATGCTTCCTATGTTGCAGAAATATTCTTCAAATAAATTTTTAGGTTACATGGTTTTCCATTGACTATTGAATCAGACAGGGATGTAAAATTCATTGGGCACTTTTGGAAAACCCTCTGGCGGAAGCTTGGAACAAATTTGGCTTTCTCATCAGCTTGCCATCCTTAGGAAGATGGTAAAAATGAGGTAGTAAAGAGGTCTCTTGGTAATTTTTTAAGGTGTCTCACTAGGAAAAATGGTGGGAAATAGGACATGGTGTTTCTCAAAGTAGAATTCTCCTATAATGATATAGTGAATAGAAGTTCTAGTAGATCACCCTTTTAGATTGTCTATGGTTTACATCCAAGGGGTGTATTTGAGTTAAGAGAGTTGCATCAAGAAGAGATTATTAGTGAAGATGGAGAATTGTTTTCCACATCTATCAAAGAGGTAAATGATCAAGTGAAGTCACAACTTCAACAATTTGCAGAGAAGTATAAGCAATATGTTGACAGAAAGAAGAGAGATGTTCAGTTTATTGTTGGGGACTTAATATGGGTTCATCTAAAGAAGGAGATACTACCAAAGGGTAGGTACACAAAGTTCATGCAAAGGAAAATTGACCCTTGTAAAATTCTCAAGAAGTGTAGGTAAAATTCATATGAAATCCAACTTCCTCCTGACCTTGGTTTGTCTCCCATTTCCAATGTTTGTTATTTAACCCCATAAAAGTATAATGTGGATGCAGGTGATAGTTCCCAAATACAAGAAGCTCTTGCAGATGATGAAATTCCCAAACATGATCAAGCTATCCTAAAAAAAGTTTTGGATTCAAGAGCTACAAATAAGAAAGGGAAAAAAGAATACCATGAATATCTGGTGTCCTAGAAGGGAAAGTGAGATTTTGAGGCTGTTTGGAAGACTGAAGATTATATCAAAGAATATGGAGCAGATCTTCAAATTCTCATCTCAAGAGGACTTGAGATTTATTTTTCTGGGGAGTATGGTGTAGGAGCACTCCTCAAAAATTAAGGAGACTAAGTTTGTTAGGAGTTAGGATTCCTAACGATCAAATGATCCATCTATGTAATAACAATCCAATTGTAAGACCATTTGACAAGTTGGCAACTCTTATAAGCCACTTGGTCAAATGTTGCTCAAAAGGATCAAAATTTTGTTTAGGACATATTTTTTTTCATTTGGATACATTTGGGGTCCATTAGAAGGTCTTAGAATGCATACAAGGAATTAAGAGAAAAAGTTTCTCAAAAGTTGTAAAGTTGCAAAAGTTACATTTTGTAACTTTGCAAGAAAAGTTGCAATTTGTAACATTTTCGATTTTTCCCTCCTCCAATGGTTCAAATGTTCAAAAATTAGTTGGAAACATTGTGGGAAGCCTTAATATACCTGATTGAACAAATTTCAATTGATGATGAGGAATTGTATGAATATTTTGGTGTTAAAGAAATACAAGATAAAAGTTGGACTTTAGATTGAACAATGATATTTCATGGTGTTTTGGTGGACCTTCTGCATTGTTTGATTTTAAGTATTTCATAGTGGAGGATCCTATTTCAATAAATTTCATTCAAGCCCAGTGAGAAGTTCTGAACAATCCATTTGAAGGGATTGGTGATTATTTCTTTGTTTTGCATTTGTGAGACATGACGAGGGACTCTAACCAAAATGGCCTTAACTTGAGTTGTCACCAATGGATTGCTAAGGCCATTTGGGAAATAAAATTTAGGGATATGTATTATAGGATTCCATAGGTAGGAGGCTATAATTCATTGGCATCTAATTTTAACACCCAGACCTAGACCAAGCATGTTGATGTGCTTGGTGGCAGTTTTCAAGAGTTGAGTGTGCAGAGAAGCCCTGGGAGTGGATGGACAGAATCTAAGAGTGGATTGGGAGCATTTAAATATGTAAGGACATGTTCCATACATTTTCTTATTTCTGTGTGTCTACTAGTGAAGAGTTCCTTTAGAAAGGAGGGTTAACTAGGGCTATTAGGTCTCTCTAGTCTAATAGAGTTTTGGCATTGAATCAGAAGATGTGTGATTAAGTATTCATAATTTAAAGTATCTCCTGAAAGGGTGTCTAGAAATGTGATTTTTTTAGAAGATCCTTTGGAATTTTTGGGAGTTATCCTCATAAAACCCTCTGGTTAGGGCTACTAGTCGAACATGCTTAAAAGGGCTTTAAAACATTGTTTCTTTGGATTTAGGAGTCTTGTTGTCTTTAGGATCCCCAAGTATGTTCAAGTGAAGGATAAGGAGAAGTAGGAAACCATATCCACTCCATAACATTTAGGTTTCCTTACTGACACACTTTGATAAGGAAAGGTCAAAACCATTGATTACTATGATATAGGATTGAGTCATGAAAGTTTCTCATAGTGAATGTTTGTAGAAGGATAGTTGAAGGTGGTTCAAAGGCGTGGAGACCCTTGTATATAGAAATTTAACCCATTTGGAGAGTTGTAGAGCCTATCACAAGAAGGATTAGGAATATAGATTGAAGGGCTTTGCATCACCATCAACACACTCCTAACTCATCTATCATATTCTTCATATATTTTGTCATCAATTTGATTAGAGGTGGGTGGTCCTACACTAGAAAGATTTAGATGTTGCGATTATAGATAAAATATGTATATGGTATAGGGAATCAATGATTCCAACCGCAATAGTTTATCTAAATTTTTATTGCATTGTATTTTGAATATTAAGGCAATTTACGTATTTGATCACTGATAAGAGTTCATGTTAATTTGATTAAAGTGGTGGATTTAAGGCCAACATAGTAATTTTAATATTGGTAATATATTTGAAGGATGAAATATTGGATGTTGTTAATGTAGAAACTGATGAAAGATCAGATTCACAGAACCCGAATACACCTGCATGCAAGAACCTGATACAAAGTAGAAGCAGAAAGATGAAAAAGAAGAACTCAGATGTTTACTCAAAATGTGAGAGCAAAAATTATCAACTGAATTAATGAAAAGCAATTACAAAGTTCGACCTTATAAAGGTGAACGAAACCCTAAAAGGTAAATACTAGGTTGTGCATTATTAATTAGGAATTATTAATAACGCACCTAAGAGAAGCTTAAGCTAATAGAGTAAAATACTCTAACACCCCCCCTTAAGCTGAACGCAGGGAGAAAGCAGACCTAGCAAGACTAAGAAAGCAAGAAATGGGTCCTGGCAACAAGGCCTGATCAGGTACCCAGTACAAGGAAATCTCTGTAAA
>MU225608.1:386101-442753 GCA_018584345.1 Thuja plicata | reverse complement strand
TAACCTCTCACAAAAGGTCTCAAAAGAGGGCATGACATGCCGAGTACCCAGAGCATCCATAGTGGAGTAGAAGGTAGAAGTGAAGATCTGATAAGGACCACGAAGCTTGGAGAGTATCAGGAAGATAGACTCATCATCTGACTTCGTCTTTCCAGCAACCTGTAAGATAGATCGAAGAGACTTGAACTTCATCAGGAAGTCCTCAATGCAAGTGAATGAGTCAGGTGCCAGGGAGGTGAACTCTGCATCTATCTGGAGAATCCTGAACTGATCCATGGTGCCAAACAAAGTGGAGAACTTGTCCCACATATCCCTGGGTGTAGTCAGACCATCCAGGTGGAACAATAACCCATCTGAAACATTCATGGCAATGAGGCCCATTGCCTCATCCATCCTGTTCCTGTGCATAAGTGCCTCATAAGGCCTCTGAAGAACTGGCTGAACTACATCCATGTAGGACCATAAACCTCATGACATGAGGAGTCTGGTCATGTGTGGCGTCCATGTGTGATAGTTATGGGGTGTCAGACGGGCCACAGAGGGGTCCGACATTGAGAGAAGAGAAGACGGAGGTAGAAGGGTCTATTTCTGAAAGTAAATTACAGAAAGTAAAATGCACCCCCCCACAATGTATATATTCTATCCCCTGAGCACCACAAATAATCAATTACTGAAAGCACACAAAAAACAAGGAGAAAACCTGAGTTCCAGAAGCTGAACAGGAGGAGAAATGAAGCTGCAACTTCAATGCTAAAAAAAAGTGCTCAAACGACTAAAGCAGAAAACAAAACTAGCACCATTGCGTCCGTCTTGGAAACAGCTTTCCGGTGATATTTTGTTTTTCGAAAATAGACACCGTATGCCCAAGATACGGGCAAAAAACCAACTGCCCCTCCAAAACAATGCTCTCTAGAAAAAACCAAGTACGGGAATAAATTTGACGGCCGTTTGGCCGTCATAGGCCGTCGGTCGCCGAAAAATGTGTACGGCCGCCGAAAAATAAAAAAATCATCGGGAAAAAAAGAACCTCGCCGGAAATTTTTAAAATGGCCGCCGAAAAATTTTAGCCGGGCGCTGACGTCAGGGTGACGTCAGCCCTGCGCTTGGCGGGAGGTGGGCGGAAGGCTGGCCGATGGCCACGACCGGTGGTGGCTGTACTTCAGCTGAGGAACAACGGAGCTCGAGCGGAGGGCCGGTGGCGGCTCGGGGCCGGAGGCAGGCCGGTGGGGCGCCGAAGGTGGGCCGGTGGCGCGCCGGCCAAACCGCTGGCGGCGGTGATATTTTGGTGGTGCGCGGGAGGCGCGTTTTATATAACACTGTGTGTGTTATTAAAACATGCGAAAATCATTAAAAGAAATGATTTTTTTTTTAAAAATTTTGATGGATGCCTCGTTTTGCGAGCCGTACGGCCCTAAGAGGCCAAGAAATTTTCCCTGTGCTCCCGGAGGCTAAATAGGTCAAACTTTATGTGATTTCGACTCTCCCAGGCCTTCTGAACGCAATGGCGGAGTCTGTTTTGGCTCAAACAGATCCAAAGAGTAGCGCCTCCTTAGAACTCATAGAAAAAACCCCAGAAAGGCTGTGACTGACTTCTTCGAATCGCAGCTTCAAATATCTTCGAACCAGACAGCAGCAGGGCAGCTCTGATACCATGTAGAAACTGATGAAAGATCAGATTCACAGAACCTGAATACACCTGCATGCAAGAACCTAATACAAAGTAGAAGCAGAAAGATGAAAAAGAAGAACTCGGATGTTTACTCAAAATGTGAGAGCAAAAATTATCAACTGAATTAATGAAAAGCAATTACAAAGTTTGACCTTATAAAGGTGAATGAAACCCTAAAAGGTAAATACTAGGTTGTGCATTATTAATTAGGAATTAATTAATAATACACCTAAGAGAAGCTTAAGCTAATAGAGTAAAATACTCTAACACCCCCCCTTAAGCTGAATGCAGGGAGAAAGCAGACCTAGCAAGACTAAGAAAGCAAGAAATGGGTCCCGACAACAAGGCCTGATCAGGTACCCAGTACAAGGAAATCTCTGTAAACTAGAGACAAAGGAGAAAACCCAGTGGGAAAAACCCCTCTCCAAAAAGAGATATAAAAGCAAGCAAAGACAACAGAATGACTTCAAGAGACTCTCTCAAAGCCAGTAGTACAATGCGTGCTGCTAACAGTTAACACTAATTTCAAAGAGGTTTGATAATATTTTGATCCAACTGCGGTGGAGAGTTCTAGGTCTTGTGTGACCTAATGACAGTCTATATAAAGAGAACTAAATCATTTGATTTAGGGTTGTGATCGTATTTTCAGATTGGGTGGTCATGAATTGAATTAGGAGAGATCAACATAGTGTTAAGAAGGAAAGGAGCTGAAATGTTCTGATAGGCAATCAGTGCCATTCTGTAGATCAATAATCTTGTCATTCCCTAACAATTGCAACAGGTCAAATCCCCTAATAGAGTGAACTTTAACAGGTTCTTATTTTTAAATCATTTAATAGGGTAGCTTATTTATTTAGGCTTTAAATCCTCTAGTGAGGTAGATCATAGTTGATCTATTTATACTCCTAACAATATACTAATCACTCCTAATAGGGTGAAACCTTAGAAAGGGTATTTGTAGCTCCTAACAGGGAAAAATCATTTACTATAGTAATGGGCTTGTGGGTGTCATCCCCACCATGGTTTTTTCCCTATAAAAAGTGTTTACATGATAAAATACATGTGTTATTTCTATTAAGATTGTGGATGCTTGATATTATTTATAGTTATTTTTTTACTCCAGTTATACAATTTATGGTTGGGAAGTTGCTAGTATAGATAATAATATCGGTGGTTGAATTTGTTCATTACCTATTTGTACTGATTCACCCCCCCCTGTCAGTCATAAGATTTCAAAAACCTGGATCCTTATGTTACACTAGGTTTCAAAATTAATTATTCCTTCATTATTTTATTATTTTTGGTGTCATTATAAGAGCCCTCTTCCCGTCGTTGACATCCCTTTACATGCATTTATATCTCCATAGAACATACATTATTAGTGTTAGGAAAAGTACAAGTATAATTTCAGATTGGATAGACAAGTAGAATAGATGCTCTGTAGATTTTTCTTGTCCTATTAGTTGAGTGCTACCCTGTCATTTAAGGTGAAGTATAGGTAGATGGTGATAGAACATATCGCCTAGTAAGAATTAATGAGAAAGGTCCAAGGTCCAGGATATGTATAGGGTACTAGTAAACACTTTTACACCACCTCCCTACCATTATGAGATCCAAACATTTGGGTTCCCACCTTCTTATCTCTTCTTTCTTTTCTCTCTCCTTTTGGGGATTTGTAAATAAATATATTATATTATATATATTTATAAATAATCGTAAGTATTTGTAAATTTATTGTACAAGGGTAAAATCCATATAAATGTAACATTTGAAGCCATTTTAAGGGTCTGGAAAGTTGACGATTTTGAGCAACCCTACGTAGAAATAAAATAGTTATCTTTCTGAACTCTTTCCTCTTATTTTTAGTGAATCTTTATTCTTCCTTGGAGCTGTGTATGCAACCAGTGATGGCTAGAGTACCTTACTTTTAATCAAGGGAATACCAATAGTTCTTCTGTTATTCTGAGCACACTTTGGTTATGGGTGAAAATTGTATCACTTTCATTTCATGTCATCCTTTTCTCTAGAATGTTTGAATGTTCTATGTTGAATGGTATGTGTTACTAATATGAAATGAATTTATCTTATTTAACATGTGGTGGTTGATGATCAGCCATGTTGATGATCTACTATATTTTTTCTTGAGTAAAGTTTGACAGAATGAAATTGAATTATTATAGGAAGATTTTTTCATCTTCTAACCATGTTCCATATATTGTTATTTGTTTTCGTCTGATCTAACGCTCTCTTTCAGGAACACGTATAGTTTTAAACTTCCCCAAATAGCAGGGACCTTGAACAAATAGTTGTGTTTCCAACTGATTCAATCCAACACTCTCGTGACCTGATATCTAGGTGCTTTGGAGGATATGAACCCCATTTCTTTTCCCTCTTTTAGACACAATTGGTTTGTTACCACCCAGTTCATCTTGATCTATTATAATTTTCACAAAATCAACCTCATCAAGTGATCCTAAGAGGTACTAGGATGGATTAAGGTGTCCTATGTGGCTTAAGTGGTCATAAGGGTTCCTAGGATACATTAGTGGGTCCAAGAATCTATTAAGGGGTCCTAGGATACATCAGTGGGTCCTACAATGTCTTATGGGGTCCTAGGTGTCCTATAATTTCTTAGAATGTCTTAGAATTTCTTAAGATACATTACTGGGTCCTAGGATGTTTTAAGGGTCCTAGGTGTCATAAGTGGTCATAAGGGGTCCTAGGACACATGATGGGTCCTTAGGGGTCCTAGAATATGTAATGGGTGTTAAAGGGTCCTAGGATAAATTAATGGGTCCTAGGATACAATAATGGTTTCTTGGTGGCCCTAGGATACATTAATGGGTGCTAAGTGGTCCTAGGATACATTAATGGATTATAAGTGGTCCTAGACTACATTAATGGGTGCTAAGTGGTCCTAGGATACATTAATGTATGCTAAGTGGTCCTAGGATACAATACTGGGTATTGGGATACGTTAATGGGTCCTAGGGAACTTTAGGATACATTAATGGGTCATTGTGGTCCTAAGACTAGTACAAAGAAAGATATAGCCAATGTTGTATCACTAGAAGTTTTCCATCAATGCCAGAGGGGGAGATTGTTGGCATAAGTGATCTAGCTGATAAGGAATTTAAGTAGATGATGAAAAGGTTAGATTAGTTATACTATTTTTCATTGATGTCAAATAGAAAATTATTAACTATCGGAAAGAAGGAAGACATATTAGAATAAGGAGGTCGGATATCGGAAGCCAACAACTATTGGTTAAAAGGGAAAATCATGATGCAACCAAAAAGAAGGAAGAATAGGAAAATAATTTAATAAGATGATCAAGTTATGATAATCAAATATAGGTTTAGGGTTCTGATGATTAAAGATTATATACTTAAGGAAGAGATAAGAATAATTTGTGTATCATGACAAAGAAGAAGATAAGATATCGGTTGAACAGAGGAAATAATCAGCGAAGGATTGTTCTGATCACAGAAGAGGATACAAATTTGAAAAAAGGGATTGGAATGGTATGTTATTATGTTAAGGAACTTTATTGGATTTGATATAGTAGAATAAGTGCAAACTATAGATCATTTTATTGGTTGTTACTCTCTAACACTTGTGACAGTAAAATCCCTTAATCAGGTGACCCTAACAGGTATATTGTAAATACTGTAACAAGGTGGCAATCTCAAAATAGATTCTAAAATCCTCTAACTAGGTTACTCCTAACAAGATATAAGAATTTAACAGGTCTCTATGGAAGTCCCATAATTGGGTAGCATTTAACAATGTTTTTGTAACTCTTAACTAGACAAGCTCTTTATCAAGTGTAATTCTGAAGAGTACAACTATTTGTGGGAATTGATCTCACACCGTGGTTTTTTTCCTATTCGGGTTTCAACGAGATAAATATTTGTGTTTATTTTGTATGAATTTTTACTTTATGTTGCATGTATTTTTAATGTTATAGTAACCGATAATACTATTATAGGTTAACTAATTTGTAATTGGTAAATCTATTTGAAGAAGATTTGGGACTATGATTTAAGGTTAAGTTGGTGATTACTGATTCACCCCCCCTCTTAGTAACCTTTCCTATACCTACAATTAGTATCAGATAATTGGTTCCCTAATTTAGAAGCTTAACCACTTAGGGAAAAGATTTAAAGATGTATAGGAAGGATGCACCTAAGTTTAATAAGAATGCGGATGAATTTGGAATGTGGCCAAGTAGGATGAAATTGCACCTGTCAGGACTTTCAGATAATGCAGCGGATGATCTCACCAATAAATATGCACAACCTTCTGGTATACTTTTCAAAGCATAGAAGAAAGAGAATATGATTCATAACTCTATGATGATAGAGCTTGCAAGCACCTTGAACAACTTTAAGTATGTTGATAGACAAGATCTGCCTTCAACCAAGCGGATTTGGGATAAGATGGTACAAGTACATGGTAGAGATGAACATGTCTTAAAAGAAAAGGTTAACAGACGAAAAGGAAAATATAATGAAATGAAGATGCACTAACAAGAAACCATTACACAATATGGAACTAGGATAAAAGAAGTTGTCACATCAATTAAAGGAGCGGGTGGAAAGATTGAAGAAAGTGAAGTTGTAAGTAAAATGATCAGAACACTTCCACATAGGTATGCTATTCAAGTTTCTTCTATACAAGAGCTAAGGACAGTTGATAAGAGTAAGATCACAATTGATTCACTTACTTGTAGGCTTACAACATTTTAATTAAGAAATTTTTACAATAGTCAGCCTACTAGTGAAGTTGCATTTCAAGCTACTGCTAAAGTTGGATTATCTAGAAAAGGAAAGAATATTGTTTATGACTATGATGATTATGAAGCATTAGTAGCTAAGGAGAAATAGATGGAAGAACTCAAAGCATTTATTGCTGGGATATTTCCTAAAGGTAAAGGAAGATACAAAGGGAAAAGTCCTATTGCATGCTCTAATTGTAGACAAATTGGTCAATTTGTACACATATGTCCTAACAAACTGAAAAAGGAACATGATGGAAAAAAGAAAGACAAATACAAGAAGGACAAGGATTTAACTCAGAAGAGAAAAAGCTATGTTACATCACCAAAAAAGAAGAAAATGAATACAATAATGATGGAGTTGATAATGATGAGGAAATAGTGGTTATTGTTATAAAATAAGATCACTGTATCGACAACGCTAAAATCAATGAAGAGAAAGCTTTGACCTCAAGTGTGAATTGTAAGAATGATTGGATCATTGACAGTTGCTATACACACCATTTGACTAGAGATAAGGAGACATTCATAACCATGGAACAGTGTGATGGAGGTTCAGTTAGATTTGGAAATGGTTCTCCCTACATAAGCAGAGGGAAAGGATCTATTTCTTTAACTAATGATATCACTTGTGATGATGTTTACAACTTGGATGATCAATTGAAATATATAGTTTTTTAAGCATGTCTCAGTTGAATAAAAAAGGATTTAAATTTGAGTTTAGTAATGGAAAATTCAAAATATTTGGCAAGACTAGAAAAATGATTGCTACCGATGAGTAGACAAAAGGTAATCTTTTTAAACTGAATACTACAATTGGTCACTATTTAATTGCTAAAGTAGAAGAAAGTTGGTTATGGCATAAGAGATTGTGTCATGTGAACTTTGATAATCTGGTAAAGGTTAGAAAGAATAATAGTATTAGAGGTATACCAATATTGAATAAGCCAGAAAATGTAGTATGTAAAGAATGTCAGTTAGGTAAGATGACTAGTTTAAGTTTCTCAAGGAAGGTCTACTCTATAGAACATATCTTAGACTTAGTACACACATATTTTGTGGACCTATAAGTATAGAGAGATATCATGGAGACAAATAAATTATATTGTTTATCGATGAATACTCAAGGATGATATCGGTAATGTCCTTAAACGTTAAATCAAATGCTTTTCATATGTTTAAACTATATAATGTTAGAGTTGAAAATGAATCTAGAAAAACTTTGAAATGTCTTATATTAGACAGAGGTGGTGAATTTAATTCTAATGAATTAAATTAGTATTGTGAAGAACATGGAATCAAGAGACAGTTAACTGCACCAAGAATGCCTCAACAGAATGGAATTACAGAAAGAAGAAACATATCTACTGTAGAATGTGCCAGAACATGGATAAATCAAAGAGGATTTGCATATAAATTATGGAGAGAATCTATTAGTACTATTGTATACACACTAAATCAGGTACAACTCAAGAAAGGCACAAACAAGAGACCTTATGAAATCTGATATGGTCTAACACCTATTGTTAGTTATTTTAGAATATTTGGAAGTAAGTGTTATATTAAGAAAGATGATAGAAATGGAAAGTTTGATAGTAAAAGTTGTGAAGGAATATTTATAGGATATTCTAATAAAAGTAAAGCATTCAAGTGTTTGAATAAAAGGACAAATATGATAATTGAAAACAAAAAAGTAAAGATTGATGAATTTTTAGAACATAATCAAGAGAATAATGAAAAGAAACCAGAAGGATATAGTGAATTGATTTACTTTGAACTTGAAAAGTTAGAAACAGAACAAGGAAGTACAGGTACTGTAACACCCAACCAATAACATTATCTCTAGGTGAGACAAGTAAAAAAATGAACAAATTCAGAATGTGGAACTTGTAACACCAAGAAATATAAAGATTAACCATAGCTTGACAAATTTAATTGGAGATTAGAGTAATGAAGTATTAACTAGAAGTCAATTAAAATCCAAGGATACTACATGTCTACTATCGTAGATGGAACTGAGACTGGTAAATGATGCACTAAAAGATGAAGACTAGATACAGGCAATGAAAGAAGAGATTGAATAGATTAAGAAGAATAAAACATGGTCGTTAGTACCCAGGCCTAAAGATAAAAATATTATAGGTACTAAGTGGGTTTTTAGGAACAAAATTAAAGAGAATGGTGAGGTAATAAGAAATAAAGAAAGATTAGTTTGCAAAGGTTATGCACAGAAGGAATGACTAGATTATGGAGAGGCTTTTGCACCCATCACTAGATTAGAAGGAGTCAGAATATTACTAGCTTAAGAAACATATAAAGGACTTAAATTTTATCAAATGGATGTTAAATCAACATTTATGAATGGAATATTAGAAGAAGTCTATATTGAACAACCTGAAGGATTTGTTGCAGAACAAGGTAAGTATTTGGTTTGAAGATTACATAAAGAATTATATGGTTTGAAGCAAGAACTGAGGGCATGGTATGAAAGATTAAATTCTTATCTAGTTAATATTGGATTTGAAAGAACTAGTGCTAATAGTAATGTGTATTTGAAAACTGAAAGTGAAGACAAAGTCTTGATTGCTGAAATTTTTGTTGATGATATAATCTTTGGAGGAAATGATTTGCTTAGTAAATATATTGTTGAAGAAATGAGGAAGGAATTTGAGATGTCTATCATTGGAGAAATAAAAAAAATTATTGGTTTACAAGTACAACAATGCAAAAAGGTATTTACATAACTCACTAAATACATTAAGGAGATATTGAAAACTTTTGGAATGGAAGATTCAAGACTTTTTGGTACACCTATGGTAACTGGTTATAAACTATCAAAATAAGATGATTCTAAAGAAGTAAATGAAACATTATAGAGATCAATGATTGGGAAGCTACAATATGTTGTTCACAGAAAACCTGATATTGCACATGCAATTGGAATAGTTGCTAGATTCTCATCTAATGCTAACGATTCACATATGACTGCAGCTAAGAGGATATTCATATATCTTAAAGGAACTGAAACTTATGGATAATGGTATGAAAGGATAAGAAATTTTAATCTTCAAGCATATACATAAGCAAATTGGGCTAGAAATATTGATGACACAAAAAGCACAAGTGGAGGAGATTTTTATTTGGGAAGCAGATTAGTGTCATAGATAAACAAGAAGAATTATATTTCAGAATCTACAGTTGAAGCTAGGTATGTTGTTACTACCATTAATTGTAAGCAAATGTTATGGATAAAACAAATATTAGAAGGAATACATGAGAAAGTTGAAGAGCTTGTTGTTATACATTGTGACAACACAAGTGTCACTAATATATCAAAGAACTCAGTAATACATTCAAAGACCAAGAATATAACTATAAAATATCATTTTCTAAGGGAGAAGGTACATGACAAAGAGGTAAGATTCGAATACATTCCTACAAAGGAACAAGTTGTTGATATTGTGAGCAATAAAAACTAGTGTGTTAAAAGGAAAACAAAGCTAAACTAGGCATTCAAACAACTAGCCAATTACCACATATAAGATTAGACCCAAAAGAGAACTAAAATCATTAACAAAAGCCTAAGAGTATGCAAACCTCCCAAACTCAGTAGAAGCTCCCTTTGTTGTGTAGATTTGGTCCAAGATGGCTTGGATGTGTGCTCAATAGATGCTTCAAGCTTCAAGAAATTGGGTAAGTGTTTCTTATAGGATGATTTGGGCATTATAAGGGTGTAATGGATGTTTTTGGCTCTCAAATGGGCCTTATAACTTTACATGAAATGTGGATTATTTGTGAAGAAAATGAGGTTAAATTCATAGGCAAATGGAGGCTTGAATGGACAGTTGAGATGCAAACTTGAGGAAGGGTAGAGATACATTTGAGAAGAAGCACATGGATTGTGTTTTCTCAAATGTCTCTCATTGTGACAAGTGTCACAAGGAGAGAGGTTTGGAAGATTGTGGGAATCTAACCATTTTGGGAGATGTGAGAGGGGAAAAATATGTAAGAGATGGATGTAGTGTGTAAGAGGGATGTAAGAGCATTTAGAGAAGAATTAAATGCATATGATTGGGGATTTGAAGGATGTGACATGAAAGTTGACCTGAGTGAGGGTTATAATTTCTTAATCCTTGGATTATGATTGTGAAAATGCTTAGGGAGTGATTAGGCTTAGGTTTAGAGGACAAGTGGGGTGATTAAGAAGATGTGATGTAAGGAGAGAGAATGAGTGGAGGGGTTAATTAGTTAATTGGGGTTAATTAACTAATAAGAAAGGGTTAGTATATGTGAATGAGTTGGGTTGAGTTGGAACCTTGGGATAGGTGGTTGAGCATGGTTAGTTTAGGGGTTAAAGTTAGGAGCCATGTGCTCAAATTGAATTAAATAGAATATTCAATTATCAAGTGGGATAAAAGGGGAAGTTATGAATTAAGTTGAACAAATAAGTATATTCATTCAACTTAATAGAGGAAAAGGGTTTAATAAATTATCAGACTATGGGTTGTCATTTAATAATTAATTGGACTATAGCTTAAATAATTGAATTAATTGATCTAGGGAACATAAAGTAATCAAATAAATATGTAATTATTTAATCAATAATGTTCTAGAAAAGCACTAAATTTAATAAAATATGTTAATCAAATTTAGGTGTCTACATTTTTCCCCTCTTCTACATTGGGTCAGAATAACGCTATCTCAAAGACGTTTAAAATAATAGACGATGCTAAGACATGACCTATGCAACTAAGTTGCCCCAGGCTGATGGAGAGAATCGAATTTGGTTAGGGTGATGCCCCCTCGAGAGGGCGGTAGGGAGAAACAACGAAGCCCTGGTGGCATCTTGAAAAGAAGGTGAAAAGCGACGGAGAAGAAAAGGAAAGGATGAGGGGTAGAGAGAGAGAAATTAGCAAGCATAGGATTAAATGTGGGATAGAAGAAATTTGGAGGGGAAGGGGGCGTCTAGAGGCGGCAAAGAAAGGTCTAGGGTGGGCTATATATGGCTAGAAGGAACATGGAATAGGTTTATTGTGTACTTTGAGCTTATAGAATTCTTAATGATTTTAAGCTCTATGATTTAATGAGACAATGGCTAAGAGGGGGTGACTGAGGCATTGCGTAGACATGGTGCACAACGTACAAAAACATGGAGTATTGGACACATAGGTAGGCTCAAGAAATAAGCTTTGTGATTTTGTTTTTGATGCTATCTGTAGAGTTAGGGGAATCAAAATTTTGTTCTCACGAAAGGATCCCTGACAAAAATGCCCTCAGGATCAATGAGAATGTGTTCCTGCAAAAATTTATTTGGGGGAGGGTGAGCTTAAGGCATTTTTGTGGGAATGCCATTGGGAATTAGGGACTAAACTTGTGGCGGGAATGTGTTCCCACAAGGAGTTTTCATGGGAACGCATTCCTAGAGCTAGGAGGGATGGGGAGGGGAAAAATGAAGTGGTCCCACAAGGGACCAGGAGTAAGGGGTAGTGACATCATGTCACGAGAATGCATTCCTACAACATGGGATTGGTTATAGGTAGCATGCTCCCGTGGTTATGAGAATGTGCACTAAATGGGCAGAAATGCTAAAAAGGGGAGGAAAGGGGCTAGAATAATAAGAGGGGGGAAATGGAATGTGGTTAGCAGGTTTTAGGAAGGAATAGAATGATTGATGAGTGTTTGGATTGTGTGTAGTGGTCTGTTGATCGACACGCATTGTGGGAGAGGCATGCTTCCATGCTACGGGAAGTAGATCATTTCACACCAGCAGACTGGGCTCAGGTAGATGGTATTTTCTTGGGATATCTAGCATGCATGCCCCATAAGTAGGCATACATGGAAATGGTCAGACATAGCATCATTTAATCTCCCAATAAGGGAGATGATGATCACATTGGAGGATGTATACCAGATATTCTGGTTACCCATCCAAGGGACAGAGGTGGTGGCAACACACGTCATACAAGATGAGGCTCTTAAAACATTGGTTGGGTCGGGTGCCGCACTCCCTTTACACCACGGTCAGCTTGCACCAGAACAATACTTGGACACACATCCAACACGCCAGATATACTTTTATGTGTGAGGATAGGATTTGGGGTACATTGCCCTAGACACGAGAGGGATAGGCATTACACTTAGCCCGATCCTAGTGATTGTGCAGATCATAGATGCAGGGGTACCTATAGCATGGGGTACATTGATGCTTTCAAAGATCTATCGGGATCTTCACCAGATTGTTTATCATGGTGGTGGGGGTCACAGGAAGAGTATCGCATGTATCACCCTACTCTAGGTGTGGGCATGGGAGCACATATGTGTTCTCAAACCTCTTGGGAGGAGAGCACAATAGGTAGAGCAGTCTGTGGTGTACAGCTGGGGAGAGCCACTGACTTATCATGACATGGATGATACAGACTATCGGAGGGTTACCATTGATGAGATCTGAGATGGGATCACATAGAGGCCTTATACATAGGTGGGACCTTGAGTTGAGGACCAATAACATCTTCCTTGCATGATGACACCCACATTCCTGACATGGAGGTGAGACCATATAGTGGAGCAGTATCAGAAAGATAGAGTGGCAAGATAGTTTGGATTCACGCAGGGAGTACAGGATCCTACGAGGTAGTACAAGAGGGTGACCTAAGAGGGTGTCTGAGTTTGGACATGCATTAGATAGGAAGGGGTTATAGGTAGCCTAGTGGGGTATTGAACTCATCCAGTGGGATTGGGAGGGGGCCAGTAGATGCGGGGAACACATAGGAGTACATGGATTCATTTAGGAGACCGTGTGTTGTGGGGAGGACAAGATAACCTCTTGAGGTAGATAGAGTAGGGAAACCAGTAGCCTTGGCTATGATCTAGAGGAGGAAGGATGGCTAGATAGGTGAGGCATGTATCGGTGGTAATCCATCAGAGATGAGCACTAGTGGTAGGAGGGAGAGGAGAGGCAGAGAGAGGAGAGGAGAGAGGAGAGGTGAAGATAGGAGAGGAGGGAGAGGAAGAGGATCAGGAGAGAGGGGGATTAGGAGATTAGGGGAGAGGAGGAGATGGAGGTGGAAATGGGAGATCAGGAAGTGAGGATGTTGCTTGACATGGAGGGACCCACAGATAGGGGGTCATCATCAGGTGATATTTGGGATTCATTAGAAGAGATGATGAGGTCTATAGTGCTCATGCATAAAACCACTACTTAGCAGTTGTGAGACACACAAGGGGAGAGGGCTGCACTGAGGTTGGAGAGGGATATGCTAAGGGCAGAGAGGGACTAGGTCCATGTGGAGAGGGATTATTTGAGGGTAGAGAGAGATTAGGCCCAGGTGGATGTAGCCGACCTTAGGAGATAGGTGGTTAGGAGGTGGGGCAGTTGAGGGGTGAGCTGGGTGCCATACAGGCACAGTTTGGAAAGATGATGGAGGATGGGTTCATACGAAGGAGAGATATAGACTGGTGGTGGAGAGGGTTGAGAGGTATAGGTTAAAACAAGAGAGGGATGACTCACTGTGAGAGGTTTAGGGGATGAGGAAAGAGCTATATTTTGTTGGTAGAGGCGGTGTGGCGGGGCTTATCAGGGAGGTGATGATGCTCAGAGAGTGGGTAGGATTTTATAGAGCCATATATTATTTGGCAGTTCCACCATCATAGAGAGAGTCATTTAGGTTAGCTGGGGGTTTAGTGGTGTCAACAGGAGAGGATGTTTCCCAGGAGACAGGAGGTAGCGGCAAGGGAAGAGGGTCAACACCCAGGGTACATGGTCATAGCCAGAGGAAAGGGTAGAGTTAGAGGACCAGGCACAACCAGGGCCATGGACACTTAGGGGGTGGGTTTGTCCAGATGTGAGATGTAGAGAGCTCATATACAGGAGCCTCTAGACAAGTACATGGTATAGGTGAAGGGAAAGGGATTAGCACTAGCAGGGTTATAGGTACTAGGGCAACAAGAGGCACTTTTACATGTCTCTAGAGTGTAGGGATGGGATTGGGACTCTCACTATTTTCAGAGCATGCCCGAGCGGGTTTGAGGTATACATTAGGGCCCATACATGTACCCATTTTATGGGATGAGAAAGATATAGGGATGCAGGATATAGATGAGAAGCCTCCCAAGGGGTCCCAGAGGGACAGTGATATATTGTGAAGTTGTGCATGTATTTTTGCTGGGACCTATAGCCCATTTTTTTTTGTATATGTATATGATACATTTAGATGGATATTGTGGAATTTTATTCTTTCATGATGTTCAGGTGGTTTTTTGATATATATATGATGCAAAGTTGTGGCCGAGATGTATGTGTTCTAAGTTTTGCATGGTTATGGATGCATGATTTATGCAATATGATGTATATGATGTATTGACACATGGGTGATGTAGGATGTGATTCATATTTATAACATGTTGATTATGCAGGAGTGATAATGCTTATGTATGATGGACTGACGTGTGTGGATGCAGGATGTGATATCATTTTATGATGTATGAAATGTATATTCTTATGAAATATGTATGTAAATGAAAATGAATGTGATGTTCATAATTCCAGACTAAAAATCACCTAACAATGTAAGATTTACAATGAATCTAAATGAATTAAAGATGCAAGATTAAAATGAATCTCAATGAATTAAAAATGCAAGATTAAAATGAATCTAAATGAATTAACATTGCAAGATTAAAATGAATCTAACAATGCAAGATTAAAATGAATCTAACAATGCAAGATTTAAATGAATCTAAATTAATTAACAATGCAAGATTAAAATGAATCTAAATTAAAATGACTTAATTCAACCTATACATGAATGGTAATGTAAATGAAAGATGCACCTAAAAGGATGACAATTAAGGAAAAGAATAATGCAATCGAGAATGAATGCAAAAGTGGGAAGTGGAAATGCAAGGCATCACTATCCAACTAGGTTCAGGTTAGTAGTTTGGAAGAAAGGGGATGTGAAAGCATGTGCATGGTCAGAATTCAAAGGATAGGGGATGACGGGAGGTGGGAAATTCCACGTTTGCATCAGGGATGATGGATTAGGTATGTGTAGGATTATGAGGGATTTGGGATTAGATGATTACTGTGATGTAGGATTGATTGTAGGATAGTATTATTTGTTTGGATAAGATTTTCTCTAGGGATATGGTGGGGGGTTTGTTTCTTGAATATTGAGTGAGGGGTGTGTTGGATATTTGCGTCTGTGCAAATAGTTGACTATATGTTTGTCATTGATGACCACATATAGTATACAATAGTGATCTATATTCAATTATTAGTATGGATATGTTGGATCCTTGCATGGTCATTTGTATGTTGTAGATATATTTATTATGCTATGTTTAGACACAAAGATTCAGTAGTGTAGTTAAAGTGGAGTTATGTTGATTTGTTGACCAGCTACAGTTTCAGAAGATTGTTATTAAGAGTCAACAATAATTTTAGTGTTTCCTCTATTGCGCCTATCTTTGGGATATGTATGTTTGGATTCATGTTTAGTTATGAGTTAAGAATTTTTAACCAAAGGCACTTAACATGTTTCATCTGAAGTGTTATGTTTAAGTTATTTTGGTAGAGATGACTGTGTGAAGCGATGCGTCTATTCATTTTGAGTTGCACAGTTCTAATTATGTTGCATGCTTAGCTTAGCTGACAAGAAAGTATTGAAGGGATTCCTACAGCCGATGTAATAATATCTCTTGAGGAAGATACTTATAGTAGTTCATTTGTGATTGCCAAAGGGAATGTGAAGAAAGAAAAAAGAGACAAGTTGTGATAGTTAACAAAGCAGAATGTCTAATGTATTAGAATAGTAAAGCTACATCATTCACATGTTAAAGATCTATGTGAAGAAGCAGAAAGATTATACAAGTCACTGGAACTAATCAAGACAAAAGGTCTACTTAAACAGTTCAAATATCAGATATAGTGTATATATGTTGTACAGAAGGTTGCAGCCTTCATCATTTAAGCACTGTGCTATTGGAAAGTGTATCCTCACCCCTAATAGGGTTAGTTATAAAAGACTCCTAACAGTGTCTGACCCTTGACCAGGTCACTGTACTTATTACATTGTAAATATAAACTCCTAACAGGGTTGTAAGATCTTCTAACAGGGATCATTATACTCTTGTGTAGTTCTTTGTGGGTGCTAATTCCCACCGGGGTTTTTACCTAGTTTGGTTTCCCCGTAACCAAAATTATGGTTTTCTATTCTATGTTATCCTTTTGTATTTATGCTTAATGTTATTCTATAATTAATTGGAGAAAAGAATTGAAACTAGTAGATAACTGATTCACCCCCCTTCTCAGTTATCTCTTGGGACTAATCCTAACAATTGGTATCAGAGCCAAGTTCCTTGGAGAGAAAGCTTAACAGCTTAAGGTAGATCAAATGGCATACTTCAGAAAAGAGAGTCCTAAGTATGATGGATAGAATTATCTTGACTGGAAGAACAAAATGATAACACACCTATAGTGCATTAGTTTTGAGATCTATGAGGTAGCTACTCATGTAATTGATGTTCCTACTTTGAAAGATCTTGCAAAAGAGGATTCTACTATTAAACAAAAGGAAGTATTCACCCAAAATGCAATTTCCAAAGAAGCCCTTTTAAGTGCCTTTTCTGACAGTGAATTTTCTAAGATTAAAAGGGTAGATAAAGCCTATTCAATATGGAAGTACCTAGAAGACATTTTTGAAGGAGACATCCAAGCAAATAATGCACGTAGAAAGACATGGAAGAAGAGATACACCAATTTAGAGATTCTACCTGAAGAAAACATGAGAGCTTACAATCAGAGGATTAATGAAGCAGTTTCAGGAATAAGAAACAATGGTCGAGAAATTTTAGAGGAAGACATAATGGA
The DNA here is from genome assembly GCA_018584345.1 of Thuja plicata. Classification (NCBI taxonomy): domain Eukaryota; kingdom Viridiplantae; phylum Streptophyta; class Pinopsida; order Cupressales; family Cupressaceae; genus Thuja; species Thuja plicata. The sequence continues at coordinate 425,437 of MU225608.1, read as the reverse complement.
TAAATTGATGACTAAACTGACAACAGATTATGAGAGAAAGATAAACATCTTGGATGAAACTATTAAATTTTCACAAGACTTCAAAAGAGAAACCTTGATTAGAGAAATTTCAGCATTTGAGATATCAAGATTGAAGACAAAACCTAAAATTGAAACAACCTTCAAAGCCTCAGTCCATGGTAAGAAATCTATGAGCAATTCTAGTAATATTGAGAAATAATAAGTGGATAAAGAACTAGAAGAAATCATTGCTATGATCGCTAAGAAAGAAAGGAAAGGAAAAGGAAAATATGAAGTACAGTTACCATTCAAATGTTTTTCATGTAACAAAGTTGGCCATTTTGCATCCAAGTTTCCTACAAGACTCAAGAAGTTCAGAACATATTACAAGCCTAAATATACAAAGGAATGCTACTATGCTGAAGATGGTGTGACTAATGATGATTCAGGAGAAGATGAAATTGGATTCATTGCAATTGAAGATATTGGAAAAATGTTTGATGAAATGGAAATTGAAGATGAAAAGAAAGCACAAGAATTGGCATTAGTTTCCCAAGCAGACATCAGAACAGACTGGATCATTGATAGTGGGTGTTCATATCACATGATAGGAGACAAATATAGATTTGTATATTTGGATATGTACAAAGGTGGCATGGTTAGATTTGGAGATAACACTCCTAAAGATATCATAGGTAGAGGATCTATCACTCTAGATGGAAAGAACAAAGCATATGATGTTTTGTATGTTGATGATTTACATCCTAACTTACTAAGTGTAGGACAGTTGCTTCATAAAGGATATCAGTTGGAATTCAAAAAAAACAAGTGCATCATTAATAAAAAAGAAGGAGACATGATTGCATCATATTCAAAAACTAAAGGTAATGTTTTTCAGCTCAACTCCGAAGTAAGTTGTTTTGTTGCAAAAGTGGATGACAGTTGGTTATGGCACAAAAGACTTTGTCATATCAATTTTGACAACATAGTAAATATAAGAAATGTAAAGGAAGTAAGAGATCTTCATAGTATCACAAGACCAGTTGATACTATGTGCAGGGAATGTGTGATAGGAAAGCATGTTAGGAACTCATTCAGAAGCAAACATAACTCCATAGAGAACAAATTATATCTAGTGCATACAGACTTATGTGGACCTACTCAAACAAGATCATACTATGGTGAAAGGTATTTTTTTTTTTTTTTGATAATTTCTCTAGAATGATGTGGGTTGCATTATTGAAAGATAAATCTAAATCTTTTGAGAAGTTCAAAATATTTAAAGCTAAAGTTGAAAATGAGTCTGGATTAAAGATAAAGTGTCTAAGATCTGATAGAGGAGGATAATTCACCTCTGAAAAGTTTCTTGAGTACTGCAAAGAACATGGGATCAAAAGATAGCTAAGTGCACCTAGAACCCCTCAACAAAATGGAATTGCAGAAAGGAGAAACACGGTCATACTTGACACAACATGCACTATCATGATTGAAATAAAAGTTGTCACCACATATTGGAGAAAATAAATCAATACAACAATCTATACTATCAACAAAAATCAACTAAGGCCAGGCGTAGACAAGACACCTTATGAACTTTGGTTTGGTAATGTGCCTACAGTAAAATACTTCAGAATCTTTGGAAGCAAGTGTTACATCAAGAGAGATGATGGTGTTGGTAAGTTTGATGCTAGAAGTGATGAAGGTATTTTTCTTGGTTACTCTACTAAGAGAAAAGCTTACATATGATTTAATTTGAGTTTGAAGAAAATCATTGAAAGTGCACATGTGAATATTGATTAGAAGTTCATGATTCAAGAGAGATACTATGATTATGCACCTATGATTGAAGATGAACCTAGACCTATCAGTAAAGAAATAATTATTGAAGAAATGTTTGACTGTATTGATGTATCATGCCATGAACCTGAACCAAGTGAAGAGGAATCACATATTACAGATGAGAGTGTCACACCTAAAATTCCAAAATACACATCTAGATACCATTAAACAAAGATATCATTGGAGATCAGAGCAGTAAAGTTTTGACAAGATCTAAAGAAAAAGGTTTAACCATTGATGAAGATGTATGTTTACTTTCACAAATTGAACCCTTAAATGTTGAAGATGCTTGTAATGATTCTGATTGGAAAAATGCAATGCAAGAAGAATTAGATTAGATAATTATGAATGACACATGGGAATTGGTCCCTAGACCTTGTGAAAAAAATGTGATTGGAACAAAGTGGATATGCAGAAAAAAAATGAATGAAGATGATACAGTGATAAGAAACAAAGCAAGACTAGTATGTAAAGGATATGCCCAGAGAGAAGGAATTGAATACTTTGATAAATTTTCCCCTGTGAGTAGTCTGGAAGCTATTAAATTGTTTTTAGCTTGTGCAACATTCAAGAAATTTAAATTATATCAGATGGATGTCAAGTCAGCATTTCTAAACGGTGACTTAAAGGAAGAAGTTTACATAGAACAACCTAAAGGATTTAATTTATTAGACAAACCAGACATGGTATGCAGACTAAAGAAATCCCTCTATGGACTCAAACAGTCCCCAAGAGCATGGTATGAGAGACTTGATGGCTACTTGACAAAGATAGGATTCAAGAAGGGAGCATCAAATTGTAACTTATTCATAAGAGAGACACTTGAAGGATTATTACTTGTTGCTATTTTTGTTGATGACATTATTTTTGGAGGTAATGAAAAGCTTAGTGCAGACTTTGCGAAAGAGATGTAGAGCGAGTTTGAAATGAGAATGATTGGACCTAAAAATGACTTTTTGGGATTAAATGTAAAACAGACAGACAAAGGTATATTCATAAATCAGTCTAAATATGTGAAGGAGATATTGAAGACATTCAAGATGGATGATTGCAAGCCAATAAGCACCCCTATGATAACAGGAAGTAATATTTCTAAAAATGATGACTCTATAGTAGTTGACAAAACACTATACAAGTCTATGATTGGAAAACTCATATATCTTACTCAATCTAGACCAGATATTTCTAATGCAGTTGGCATTGTTGGAAGATTTGCACCTGAACCAAAACAAAATCAATTAATGGCAATAAAAAGAATATTTAGATATTTAAAAGGGACTATAGACTATGGTTTATGGTATCCTAACTCAGAAAATGTAGAACTTCATGTGTATACAGATACAGATTGGGCAGGCTGTGTTGATGACAAAAAGAGTACCTCAGGAGGAGCAGTATTTCTTGGAGACAGGTTGGTTACTTGGACACGAAAGAAACAAAATTGTATTTCTTAGTCAACAGCAGAAGTTGAGTATGTAGCAGAAACATTAAATTGTTCCACAATTGTTTGGATCAAGCAGATGATTAAAGACTTTGGAATTCAGATTAATTATCCTATTGTCATTCATTGTGAAAACACTAGCACTATTAATATGTCAAATAACCATGTGATGCATGCAAAGAAAAAACACATAGAAATAAAATATCATTTTCTAAGAGAAAAAGTTGCAGATAGAGAAGTAAAGTTGGATTATGTGAGCACCAAAGAATAGTTGGAAGACATATTTACGAAACCTTTATCAAAAGATACTTTTGAGTATCTTAGGAAGAAGCTGGGAGGAATTCCCTTTCCTGAGTCTAATTATAATTTGCAGAAAGTGCATCAGTCCTTGATGATTGATGATTGGTTGACTAATATACTTCAAGAGTAGTACCTATGCTTATTTGTATATGGAATCCTTTTCCATTGATGTTAAAGGGGGAGTATGTAGTAAGGGGGAGCATATACTCTGGGGGAGTATACTATCATGAAAATAAAAAAAACAGTAAAAAGAGATGCAGCAGTTAAGAGGAACTTTTGATGAGGATGTTGAGAATATTGTAAAAAGAAAGAAGATACTTTTGGATTGATGGTGTTTTTCATATCATATAGTACCATCAATGTCAAAGGGGGAGATTGTTGGAGATTTGCCTTTGTGCAAATAATTGACTGTACATTTTTCATTGATGACATGATATAGTATACAACAGTGATTTGTATTAAATTATCAGTATGGATATGTTGGAGCCTTGAGAGGTTATTTATATGTTGTAGACATATTTATTATGCTATTTTCATACATGCAGATTCAGTAGTGTAGTTAAAGTGGAGTTATGTTGATCTTTTTACCAGCTACAGTTTCAGAAGATTGTTATTAAGAGCCGATAGTAATTTCAATGATTCTTCTGTTGCGCCTATCTTTGGGATATGCATGTTTTGATTCATGTTTAGTTATGAGTTAAAAATGTTTAACAAAAGACTCTTAACATGTTTTATCGGAAGTGTGATGTTTGAGTTATTTTGGTGGAGCCGACTGTGTGAAGTGATGCGTCTATTCACTTTGAGCTGCGCGGTTCTAATTATGGTGCATGCTTAATTTAGCTGACAAGAAAGTTATTGAAGGGATTCCTACAACCAACGTAATCATATCTTTTGAGGAAGATACTTATATTGGTTCATTTGTGATCACCAAAGGGAATGTGAAGAAATAAACAAGAGACAAGTCATGATAGTTAATAGAGTAGAATGTATGATGTATTAGAATAGTAAAGCTACATCATTAATCAGTTAAAGATCTATGTGAAGAAGTAGAAAGATTATACAAGTCACTGGAACTGATCAAGACAATAGGTCTACTTAAAAAGTTCAAATATCAAATATAGTGTATATCTATTGTACAAAAGGTTGCATCCTTCATCATTTAAGCAGTGTGCTATTAGACATTGTGTCCTTACCCCTAATAGGGTTGTTTGTAAAAGACTCCTAACAGGGTCTGACCCTTGGCCAGGTCACTATACTTATTGAATTGTAAAGATAAACTCCTAACAAGGTTGTAAGATCATCTAACAGGTATCATTATACTCTAGTGCAGTTCTTTGTGGGTTTTTATTCCCATCAGGGTTTTTACCTATTTTGGTTTCCCCGTAACCAAAATTGTGGTGTTCTATTCTATGTTATCTTGTTGTATTTATGCTTAATTTTATTTTGTACTTAATTGGAGAAAATAATTGAAACTAGTAGATAACTTATTCACCCCCCCCCTTCTCAATTTTCTCTTGGGACTAATCCTAATAGGGTTTTCTGGGATGGAATACCACTATGTAGTTTGAGCACTTATTTTGATAGAAAAATGCTAGAGACCATGCAAAGGTTACAAGGAACACAAGGCCTTGTCACTGTTGTTGCATAGGACTGACACAACAAACAAGTGGGGGTTGCCCCAACATCAAACATGAGTCTCGGAAGAGCCATGGTAGAAATGATATTTGAAAATCTCACAAACAAACAACATTTCCCAGGTGCAGCATGCAAACCCAAATAGATTGCATACATGCAAGGGTCGTGTCTGACTAACTAATAGGTAGGAAACAAAAAAATACCAAGTTCCCTATCTTAGGCATATTCATTCATATCATACCATGATATGAAGAATTGTGGCAAACTTGAGGAGAAGAACAATCGAAAGAATTAGGAATGATAAGAACCAAAATAAAAATTTCAAGATAAAAAATTCAACCACAAGACGCCTTTTTCCTAAGAGATCAAATGATATGGAATGCTGATTGGATTTACGTCAGACATGAGGAAGAATACATCCTACAAGGACCTTCTAATGGAGATGTCAAATGAGTAACCAATGGCCAAAATATGTACTCAGGTTGAATTTCTAAATCAATATTTTCTCAAAAGGGACTTGCTGTAGCACAAGATTCGAAATGGAATTGGATCACTTTCTACAAGGAGACCAACCAAGGACGTGAGATATCTACAGGCAAGACCGGATGCAAGAATGGACTAATGTGGACAAGATATGTACATATGCAAAGTACTAGAAGCTCAGAGATTTGGGTAGGAAAACATATGTACAGTGAGGGCTGACTACTATATACAAGACCATATGTACACAAGCTCAGGATAGAGGATAGAAGGGCTGGTGCGATTTGGTGCATGCAATGAGTGAACACCTAGGGAATACAAGAAATGATTATGCTAAAGGAAGTGCAATGAGTGAGATGGAGGGGAATGATTTTTTGATAGATAATGATATGGTCCACTATGTGCGATGCCTAATTTCCAGGTTTTCACCACACAAGCTTGTCGAAGGTGCTTAATTGCCAAGTTTTCACCATTGAATGATTTATTTCTCTTTACTTTTTTGATCTTTTTTGAGTTTTTTTTAATATTTTTTTATTTTTTTATTGTTATCATCAAGATGTCTATTTACAATATTTTCACCAAGACAATGATTTTTCAAGACTTTTTATACTTTTTATGGATTTTTCAGATGACTGGAATGAATATTCTAACTGTTAGGCATAGAAGAACCTAAGATGAATGATGTTGATGGGATGATTTAGAGGTTCTCCTTCAGGAGTAGATAACTGATATGCCCCAGAACCGAAGCATCTAGTGACAATGTAGGGACCTTTCCATGTGACCTCAAACTTCCCTTTCTTCTCTCGATCTTTACCCACTTTCTAATTTTCTTTTAGTACTAGGTCTCCCACCTAGAACTGGAGTGGGTGGATTTTCCTGTTGTGGCTCTGCTTGATCCTATTTTGATAAATGAATAGGTGGTTGTATGCTTGATGATGCTTCTTGTCCAATAGGTCCAATTGTGTGAGCCTAGCCACTCTATAATAATCATCATTGATCAGGCCTCTTAGTGACACCTGGAGTGATGATAGTTCAACCTCAATTGGTAAGAAAACTTCAACACCATAGACAAGAGAATATGAAGTGGTGCATGTGGGAGTGTGGTAAGAAGTATGATATGCCCAGAGGGTGGAGTTAATTTGGAGGTGCCAATCATGACCAGTATCATTAAAAACCTTCTTGAGGATCTTGATTAGGGTTTTATATGTTGCCCCAGCTTGGTTGTTACCTTGGGGGAAGTATGGACTGGAATAGCGATGATGGATATGGAGGTGCTCACATAGATCATCTACATACTGGTTCTCAAATGGTGTTCTGTGAACTCTGAAGATGGTGGATGGGATGCCAACGTGACAGAAAATATGGTAGAGGATGAATTTGGAGATTTGGATGCATGTCGTGAGGGTGAGTGGGATTTCTTCAACCCACTTTGTGAAGTACTCAGTGGCCGTGATGATGTATTTATGACCCTCAGAGGATAGGGGGTGATCTTATGAATGAGGTCAAAATCCCAGCAGAAGAATGGCTAAGATGGCGTGATGGGATTTAGGTCTTGTGCTGGGGCATGTATTAGATTAGCATGCTGCTGACAGGGTAGGAACTTCTTCACAAATTTGCAAGCATCATGCTCCATGGTAGGCCAGTAGTATTCGATCTTAAGAATTTGTTTGGCTAAGACCATGGAACTTGTGTGGGAACTACAAATTCTAGCATGCACTTCTCACAATGCTTGGGCAACTTTAGTTTCATTTAGACACTGAGAGAGAACATTGTGATAGCCTCAACAATATAGGGTATTAGCCACAATAGTATAGCGGGAAGCACTGCGAATAAGGTTCTGGTATTTGGTGTTTGTGAGGTGAGGGGATATGATACCATTTTTTAGATAAGCATGGATGTCATGGTACCATGGGGATAGGGGACCAACCAAGACACATACCTGATTAACGTCATCTCTCTCATATGTGGTCGCATGAATTTTCTCAACTAAGAATTCATACTGCATGGTGTCATGTGGAATTTCCAAGAGGGACCCAATAGTATCCATTACATCGGTGGCCTTGTTTTGTAGGGATGGTACTTGAGTGATCTGAAGATTAAGGAATTGTTCCTTCATTTTATTCATAATTTCTTTGTAGGGAAGTAGTTTTTCGTCCTTTATTTGGAATTAATCTAAAACTTTCTTAATGATTAGTTGGGAATCATCGAATACCTCTATGTTATTTATGTTCCATTGGATAGCCATGCTAAGTCCAAAAAGTAGTGCCTCATACTCTGCAATGTTTTTTGTGCAGGGAAATTCTAGTTTGAATGATTTGGGGATATAGTCACCCTGTGGGGTAACGAATAGTATGCCTGCACCTAAACTGTGGGGTGTGTAGGATCCATCCAAGTAGAGATTCCATGCTAGTTTTTCTTCTATCATGCATAGGTGTTCATCGGGGAATTCCATGAATAGAGGATAATCATCAACTAGTGGTGCTTCTATCAGCTGATATGCAATAACCTGCCCCTTGATTATTTTCCTATCAACATATTAGATATTAAATTTACTCAGGAGCATAACCCATTTAGCCATTCAACCTATGAGGGTTATCTTTGAGAGAAGGTAATTGAGTAGGTCTACCTTTGAGATGAGCTTGACCGTATAACTAAAAATGTAATGGTGAAGCTTCTGAGTGGAAAAAACCACATCTAAGCATGCTTTCTCCATGGGTGTGTAATTAAGCTCATAGCCTATCGACGTGTGGCTGATATAATATATGGCTCTCTCTTTTCTATTGTCATCTAATTGGGCCAGGAGTGCCCCCAATGTCATGGTTTTTGCAGAGATGTATAGAATGAAAGGCCTACCTGGTATAGGCGACACTAGGATGGGTGGATTTTCCAAATATCCTTGATCTTTTCAAAACTTCATTGACAGAGAGGATCCTATTTGAAGCTATTATATTTCTGTAGGAGATGTGTGAATGGCTGACATTTATCGGTGAGTTGTGAGATGAAGCATCACACTGATTGGAGTTCTCCCTATAGGCCACATAGTTGGCTAAGTGTTTTAGGTGAAGGCATCACCAGAATGGCCTTGACCTTTTTAGGATCAATTTCTATGCCCCTACGCGATATAATGAATCCCATGAGCTTTCTTGATATGACCATGAAGATACACTTCTTAGGGTTGAGCATTAGTTCATAATGGCCAAGCTGATAAAATAGGCATTCCAGAAGATCTAGATGATATTCTCTTTTAATTGATTTAGCCAGGATATCATCCACATAATCTTTGAGGATCTTGTGGATCATGTCATGGAAGATGACTGTCATGTGTCTTTGATATTTTTCCCTTGCATTATTCAAACCAAATGACATCATGTTGTAGCAGAAGGTGCCCTACGGGGTTATAAATGTTGTCTTGTGTTGACCTTCTTCTCTAATGTGGATCTGATTATACCTAGAGAAGCCATCCATGAGTGACAACATCTCATGCCCTACTGTGAGATCTACTATCATGTTGATATTTGGCAGTGGGAAGTCATCTTTGGGACATGCCTTATTGAGACCCCAAAAGTTTGTGGATATCCTGATTAATTTTTTGGGTTTAGATACTGACACCATGTTGGAAATCCATTCTATGTAGTCAATGGAATGAATTATTTTGTTCTATAGAAGTTTCTCCAATTCTACTTTGACTAATAGTGCTACTTTGGGATGCATTTTGTGAAGTTTCTTCTTTACTAGCTTAATATTTGGATCCATGGCAAGATGGTGTATCACCAGGTTAGGGTCTAATCCTGGCATGTGAGAATAAGAACATGCAAATTTTTTGATGGATCACTGTAGGAGAGCCACAAGAGCTATTTCTTCTACTTCAATCAGGGATGTTGCAATGTAGGTGATGCTAGGGTTTTATTTTATACCCAAATTGATGGGTTTTGTTTCTTCAATGAGGATCGATGACTGCTCAAGTTTATAATCATTGATGAGAAGAAGAGGAGGGTCTTCATCCTCTAGTGCCTCAGAGAGGTTTTCACTAGCAGATACACCCTTTGTTTTTACCTTTTTGCGATCAGATAGTACCCCAGAGGGGTTTTCACTAGGGGATCAATTTTTCACTTTTTTATTTTTGTTTTCTATTTCATTTTTGCAGTTAAAGTCCTCCTCTTCCCCAAAGTATGAATTTGGATCCAATTTGTAGACATGCATTGAATCTTACCCCCAGTCATTATTCTATTCAACTACTCCCATGAATCTTAGGAGTGCACCCTCACTTTGGAACTCGTCAATGTGTACGATGCTTGGTTGGTCTTAGCCTATGAGTTTTGGATGTCAGAGGGGGAGATCAATGAAATTAATGGTGGGTTGGCAGAGAAAAAAATTTCCCAGGAAGGTTTTTTCATCAAGGAAATCGTCATAGGCATTCACAATTTTCTCTTCAGGGATATCTTTGATTTCAATGATTTGACCCAGGGGAATACCATTTGCATAGCTATTTTCATTGGTGCCCCTAGTCATGGCAGAATCCATACCAAGGCCTAAATTATTTTCTTGTTAGGTGGGCACAATAGGATCTTTTATTTTGTTCTCATCATGACCCAAGCCACCTCCTTGATAGTTCCAATTTTCTGTCACCAGTTTGTGCGTTGTAGGATATTTACCTTTGAAGTAACTTAGGAGACCATTGTCTGGGGCTAGTGGATATTTATAAAGCCACTGATTGATGTCAGGGGCCATCTCTTGGCCATTCAAAATTACATGGAAAATGAAATTGGTAGAGCCCAATTGTAGTGGTTCAGTTGTTTTTGGTCCCATCATGCTAGGATTGAGTGGGTGACCTTGAGTGTGTGAATCAAATGGTAGGGCTCCCAATGCAAAGGTGTCTAATAGAATATACTCTCCAAAACCTTTTTTGTTGATCTTAAGTGTTGAGAGGATGGAAGAAATGATAGTCTCTAGGTCAGAATAGGTTCAAGAAGAACTGGAAATGGAGGTGCCAATGTCCATCCTAGGACAATGATTGGAATGTGGGAAGGAGGCCTCCAACTCATGGTAATATGTGAATGGTTTGGGATCTACACAGATGGTGACTTCAGTGTCATTATGTGGAAATTTGATACACTAATGGTAAGTGGATGGGATGACTTGCATAGAATGGATCCATGGGAATCCAAGGAGGATATTGAAGGGAAGGTCAAGATCAACAACATGACATAGTGTATCTTGGACTACAGGGCCTAGCTAGATGGGCAATGAGATTGTGCCTTCAGAAGTGCATTCTAGATTTCCATAGGCTTCGATGGTAATGACATCGTTCATTATATCTTCTTTAGTATACCCCAACTATTTGATAAATTTCAAAGTACATAGATTGAGGGTCAAACAATTATCTATCATGATTCACTTAATGGAAAAATCTTTAGCTACGACGGCGATGCAGAGAGGAAGGTTATGATCTGATTCTTCAGAAGGTATGTCTATCGGTTTGAAGGAAATCTTACAAGAGGTAGACAAGTTGCTAGCAAGGTTTTGTAACTGCATGGGGTTGATATCGCTGGGGACACATGATTCTTGTAGGGATTTGTTGAGGATCTCTTGATGGATGCGCAAAGTGTGGAGAAGATCTAGGATGGAGATTTGATTGGGGGTATTCACTAGGTGTTCCAACAGGTTGTATTGGGTACCAGTGGATGGAGTGGTACTAGCACCTGCAACTGATATTCTTCCTCAATGAGCGATAACTACACATTGGATATCTGTGCCTTTGACATGAATGACATTGACAGAGGACTTGACTTGGGATATGCAACCAATGAGGTTATCATAGTTTATGTATGCACTGGTATAATCCTTTTTTTTGGAATTGTCTCCTTGCTTTCCTTTCCCTTGATTGGAGGGTTGAGCAAGTATGGCAGGTCCTTTTCCGGAGTTGTGTTCAGGAAAAACATTTTGGTAGATTTGAAGGCCAACATTTGGGGGTGATTGGCTAGAGATTCTATTGTGATCTCTTCACGGTCGATGAGATCTTGGATGTAGTGTTTCAGCTTCATGCATTTGATGGTAGCGTGTCCCTTAACATGATGGTAATCATAGTATTCATTGTCTTTGTACCATGCAGGCTTAGGAATCGACTCATCAAATGGTTATGTTTGTGTGTACATGATTAGGTTAGATTTAGCCATTCTATAGAAAATAACATCTATGCATTCACCCAAGGGGGTAAATGTGCATTCTGGTGCATTCTAGGCTTGAGGCTTTGGTTTTCCACATGAGACTGATATGGCATTCGTTTGATTTGCAGGAGATTGGTAGTTAGGATGATACAATTTTCTAGGAGGGGATAGATAGCTTAAACCTAGGGGAATGTGTTTTCTTGGTATGCAGGTTGATGATATGCTTGTGCGGGTTGTTGATACATGGGTGGGGGTTGTGGATATACCAGCGGTATCTGCTGATAGTTTTGAGTAGGTGCGTTGGGATTGGCCACTACGCCTTGAACATGTTTGGTATCAGTGGCTTCGTCAAAGACTACATTTTTATTCTTGTTCCAGTACCATGATCGATCATTATTGTTTCTATCAGGATGGAGTTCTTTGTAATGCTTGATAGCACCATATTCTATGAGACCCTGTTCAAGATCCATACCTTTTCCTTGAATTTCTTGGTAAGTCTGTAGGCAGTCCATATGCATCTGATGGGCTAGTTTGGGATGGATATTGTTAATGAATAATTTAATGAGATGTTTCTCAGGAGGTTGATATGACAATCTCGTAGTGAGTCCCTGCCAACATTATAGGTAGTCTGCTAAGTTTTCCCCACCTTTTTTCTTGGATTTGCATAAATCTAAGAGGGAGAACTCATTCTCAATTTTATGTGCATATTAGGAAACAAATTTATTTGATTGTTCTGCAAATGTGGAAACTATGCCATAGGGTATTTTATAAAACCACTCAAGAGTTGTTCCTCCCAAGCTCTTAGGGAAGAGATGCATGAGGAAATTGTTGCTATAAGCCACTTCTTGGCATGCCATGTAAAAGTCCTTGATGAGGCTGACAAGATCTCCCCTTCCCTTGTATTTGTCAAACTTGGGTGTCTCAAAGTGCTTGTGGAAGGATATAGTGGTGATAGATCTATCAAACGGGTAGGGACACACTTCTTCAAATTTGAATGTTTTAGCCTCGGTCCCTGCTTTTAGCTCTTTAAGAGAATTCTTCATTTCTTCCCATTCCTGATTGATTTGTTGGGGAGGGTCATTAAATTTGATTGTATTGGTTCCCTGGATGTGATATGGATCAAATGGTGAATATGGGAGATTTTTTGGAGGATACTGTGGTGTGTGATAGGGAGACTATTGAGTAGCATAGATAGGTTGCTATAGTGGTAAATGTTCCGGAGTAGTATACTGTTGTGGATTTGATGGTAGGGCCTGATGTTGTAGCTGTGGCAGTGGATAGTAGGTTTGTTCTTGCTGAGGTGTTGGGTAGGTGGGGTAAGCATGTGTTGCACCTGCGTAAGGTAGTTGTGTTACACTATTGGGGTATATGGGATAGGTATGTTTTGGCATAATTTCCCTAGTATGCGTAGTGAGATAATTTATGTTAGCGGGGATGCCTGACTATTGTCGAGGTGGAACGACTTGGGATGCAGCTGAAGATGACATGACTAGGGACATAATGGATTTAGGTTGCTGCTACTGAGTGGGCTGTGTTGGTGTTTAAAATTGTTGCCCTGTAAAAGAAACCAATATACTGTGAGACTAATATTAGGAATGGTTAATTCCAAGTATGAGAGCTCTGCAAGCTAACCAGACCAACTATAGGACAAGACTATCCTCTACTCTTTTGGCTCTGCAAAACCAAGGCGGATGCACCTAATCCAGATTAATATTTAACTCATTTCAACTCCTTAGAACTTCTGGATTTTAATAATAGATAAATGGCAAGAAAGTATGAAATGATAACCACTCATTTAGTGACTATTCTCTACCATGTAGGACAACAACCAACAACCATAAAAGTTAAAGGGTCTCGAATGGTTTCGATGTTTTTTGATAGGGAAGAGTATAGCCAAGTGTATTCAAATATGTATCAAAATAGACAATAATAATTACTAATTAGTGCTTTATCCATTGGGAAATGATTCTAGTTCAGATACAGGACAGAGAAACTAACTATTGTCAAGGACTCAAAACCGTAAATATAGATAACTCCAGACCAAACACTTCTTAATAATCATTATGTAGACAAACCGAAAGAGTCTATGTCTTATCCAAATTTTATTTTAATTTGATCCTTGATCAAAACTATGGACTAAAACATATACATAAAGAAATATTATGCAGTGAACTAGAAGATTCAAAACTCAAGAGGCAAGAAAAAAGGAGAGACTTGAATCAGAATTGTTGTATTAAGTACAAAGAGACAAATTTCAAATCCAAAATTTTTTAATCATAAACCACTTCAATAAATGCTAAATATTTGTAAATTTCTACTTCTATGATAATACTCTCTAGATATACATCTTCTATACTCACTGGAAAATAGTAAAAGGTTTATGCCTTATGATAGTTGCCTAAATTCTTTCCAGCTTCTTCTAAATTATCTTGGAAGTTCTTTTATAAGCCAAGGACTAGACAAAAAGCTTCAGATCATTTAGTGTTAGGGATAAAACTCAATCTAATACTTGAACAAAATAAATAATTTATTTCAATAATAAATAATTTTGTCATCAACAAGTTGGGCTCAATCTTAAATTCTTCTTGTGTAATCTGATTTGATTCATCTGACATCCAACCTTGGAGAACAAACCCTACAAAAGGAATAAGAATGGAATGTCTTGTCTAGATTTAATACCCTGGTACAGTCTTGGATCTTCAGATCTACAAATATCAAAAAGCTTAGTCGTTCAAGAATAAAATATGATCTCATTCTCTACAATTCTGGAAAAAACCAATCATTAATGGGAAAGAGAAGAGACATGAAGAAAACTTGATTAATAAACTGTCTAGGGCCTAAAAATAACATTCTATGTTCAAGTTCATTCAAGTATGCCCAACATTCATTCTCTCAGCATCCAACAGGTGTAAAAGAAAAACCACAAAGATCAAATTTTGTTAATTAATGCTCTATAATAAGACATGATCCACCACTTAAAAACCCTAACATAAAGATTTAAAAATTTGAAAAGTGGTTAAAATGGTCATAGGAGGCATGGGATTTGGTATCAACGATCAAGATCAATACCTTTCTCTCTTTTAAAACTCAGTCGTAGATCTCTTTCTAGGATACCTGGGCTTTCCAACAACCTCATTGGACAGGTGGAAGCTTTGTGCATGCCTTGATCATTAGATATTGAGTACTTTATCTTTAAGGCTGATCAAACTAAACTTGTCTAATCTTTAATTTAACTCTGACTTTGGCCTTTAACCTTCCTTGAACTATCCTTGAACTTAGGTCATCTTATTTCCTCTTATCTCCAAGTCGCGAGATGATTTCACTAACTCTAGTCAAATCTAGAGATCACGCGCAAGCCATAGATTCTAATTTCATTGAACGTCCATGATCTCACTTTAACAAACTTATCTTAACTTTGATCTTGACCCAAGTTCATCTGGAGATTCAGCAACTAAAGAAATCTCCAAGTTTCTGAATACTTTTTGAGACTTATGGTTTATTCTAAGACTTAGTGCAAACCCTTGATTTTGATCTTGATTTATGGCTCAGATCTTTCCTTGGCAAACATGACTTGTCCTTGACCTAACCACACTTGAACCTAGGTCCATTTAGAGATCACGCGACAACTAAGTCTCCATATCAAAGAATACTCTTCTTGACTTGAGTTAAATTCTGACATTACACGCTAGTCACTAGATCAAATTAGCATTGATGGTCTACGCTTGACCATTGAATCCTTCTGTACTTGCTCAAATCATCTAGATATTTCATGCAGACACTTGATCTTAACATACATCAATGATCAACACTGAATCTCAAAGTAAACCTGACTTGAATTGAGCTTTACCTTAGGTTTATCTAGAGATTACAAGATAACTGTCCCCAAGTCTCTAAATCATTTATTAACCTCAGAGTCTATTCAGAGATCTGGTGCAAACCCTATGATGTTATTATAATGGAAACTTGATCAATGAGCCTTGCTAAATCTCCCAATTTTTGAGTTGATCTCATCTTTATCGAGCGATCACGTGCTAACCACACATCTTTGTCTAGATCAATGACCTACACTGAATCTCCAAATCTTTTTGTACTTTCTCATTTCCTTCTAAGATCACACACCAGCCCTAGATCCTGATCTGCATCAATGACCCTTGTTTAATCTTGAGAAATGTTACTTAACCATGAGTCCTTCCGGAGCTCTTGTGACCAAAGAGAAAAAGTAACTTTCCTTGCCCATAGTTTTATCTTGAGATCACGAGATAAAGGACATCTCCAAGTCATTGAAAAGAACTCGAACCCTTGAGTTTGTCACAAGATTACACACCATTCATTTGATGAAATTATGGATAAAACAAAATTTACGACCCTTATGTGATCACTGAATGACATCTTGAACTTGAAATTAATCTTGCAACTTAGTGCCAGCCACCTGATTAGAAAAAGATCTACAATGCGCGTGCAATCTTGTGAAGAATTGAGCATATTCGATCTCATTGCGAGATTCAGTGGTAAACACAATGCTAATGAGAACATGACTTAAAAGGATTTTAAGTGGCTTGAAAAGGCAATGACAAAATAAAATATGTCTAGGATTGGATTTAGGGCTTCTTACAACCAACGACTAGAAATTTGAAAATAGGGTTTAAGACTTTACAAGACATAGCAGGATTATCATCAATTAAAGAAAACTTTCTCACAGAGACTTAGGATTTTAGATCATAGATCATAGGAAAAATTGTACAGATAAGGAAGAAATAAATGGAACCAAGAAGTTTTTTGATAAGTACTAATAGTGGCTGAATCTGGGGATGTATGCCTCTTGTAGGCATGACAGATTCCAGAACTCTGAGTTGAACAGACCATCAAAAAATGCAACCTACAACAAAAAATACAAAGCATGAAACTTTTTTACAAATATATACTTTGTGAAATAGAGTCATATTATCTCTACACCTCTCCTCCTTGTTTGAAAAGATCAAACCAATTTTGATGGCCCTATGCCATCAAAATTGTTTTGTTTCATCTCGCCTCTATCAAAAACCAAATTCTCTACTCCTTGTTATGAAAACAAATTGAAAATTCTCTTTCAGTTATCTGATCTGATCTATTACTAGGTACCATTAACTCATTATGCAAAATATCAGCACATTCAACATTAGAACCAACCATAAAATTAGACATATAAGAAAAATGTGGCATATATATGTTGCATTCATTAATTTGAAAAATTAAGACCTAATGCAACAATCAATATTGTCCAATGTACTACCACATCTTGGGAAAACACCATCATCTAGCTGAGAAAAGAACTTGTATTATGCCATGTAGCTGGAGCCATTACCATTTGATCTATTCATATCAATAGGTTGCATGTCAATGGAGTAATCCTCATACTAAAATTTATGCAAACATTAAGGAAACTCATAAATAAGCACATGATGTAACCCACTCTCCATAGGATATGAGGAAACCCTCTAGGAATCTTTAGGATCAAGCTCATCATAAACATCAGGAACCTCCTGTAAATCATTTTGACCTTTTATAAGAGGAGGTAAATCAAGAATAGATTAAGAAAAAGATTTAGTAGCATCACTATCAAAACATGGAAACTCCAGGTGATGATCGATATTATTCTCTTCAAAAGAATTATCATTCTCAATCTTGTCAGTGGCTTGTATATCCATATTAGAATTATCTAAAGAACTTGCTTGTAAACTGTCATCTTTATACAAACCATTATTGTGAAAGTTGTAAGGAGAGAACACATCATCACAATCATCATATAATAGCATATGTTGAGTAACTGAAAGTTCAACATGAAATAGTTTAATGAAGTATTTAGAATCAGAAAAAGATTTATAATCAACACAATTATCCCAGTTAGTACTCAACATCATATATGGAGTCTCTTTTTTCTTTGAATATGAAAAAATAGTGATACTCTCATTATCTGAAGAGTCATATTCAATCTTGTTATAGCCTAGTGAGATAGAAGTACAAGGAAAATCATAAATGCATCTATCAAAACTCTGACCATCTGACATACATTCCTTATCAAACTCAATGTGTGTGGAGTGTAGGGATTCAAATCTATCCTTTCCTGAAAATCTGAGATATCCATAAGACAACAACTCTAAAATTTGTTCACTATGAAGTGAATCACTGTCATCATTTACATCAACTTCTGATATATAGTCACAATCAACTTCTTCATTTATCAAATCATTATCCTCTTGGTGACTACAAACATCTTTTGTTTCATATTGAGAAGGACCATCACTTTTATGATCACAAGATATATCATCCATACTAGACACATCCCTATCATCTTGGTTTTCCTCATTCTCATTGACATTATTACTAGGCACAACCTCATGTGAAAACTCAAATTCTGCATCTTCAATATCAAAAGCTTGGTTTGAAATTTCAGTATTAATGTCACTGTCATTAAAAGAATTATCATAGAAACTTACCTCTTCATTAGAATGATCCTCTTTTTCTTGGCACAAGTCCTCCCTAGAGTGAGACAAGTAAACTACACTATCATGCTGAGAAGGGAACTCTATAGATTTAATAAGAACACTGTCCAATATAGATTCATCCTTGTTATCTTGGTATTCATTCTCCTTAGATTGAGATAAGACATCTGTAGCATTATGCTACAGAGAAGAAGAAACTATAGATTTAGTAGGAACACTATCAACTATAAGTTCATCTTCAAAATATTGATGTTCACTACCTTCATTATCAGTATAACTAGAATGATCATCACGAGAGTTATTATCAAATAAATTTTCTAGTTCAGGTTCTTGAATTTATTTTATCCATTTCCTGGTATGCTCCATACCTTCCTCCTTCAAGGAAGATGACCAATGAATGAATTCAGGCTTACCAAGCTCTAGAAATAACTCAATATATGCAAAGTATGAAAGATAAAGATCTACTGGAAGCTCATTATATGTTTTAGAAAATTTTTCGTAAAACAAAAGTGTTGATTCATCCCTTCTTCTTCCTACTCTTTTTTTTTAAAGCAATATGAAATCCCTTTGGTTGATTTTATCTCGCCTATTTTCAACATCCTTGGATTCAAAATCTTCAATATCCTTCATCCACTTCTTGGTGTAATCAAAATTTTCTTCTCCGAAAAAGACTGGCCAATTAGTTGAGCTAGGAAAATAAAGTTCCAAAAACAAATTAACCCAAACCTCTTCCTGAGGATAAAAAGGAAGATGACAATCCCTTATTGTAGCAGAGAATCATCTATAAAATAGAAGAGAGTATTCTCCCACTTTTCTTTCCATCCCTCTTTGTAGAAGAAAAATAACTTGTTTCTCCAACATTTGATCCTCATCAAGATATTCCTCATCAAAATCTGAATCTAACATAGGCTCCTCAGATCTAAATGCAGCAGAAGAAAAACTGTCCTCTATGTCATCATACTACCTCCTGAAACAATCCACTAGTTCATTTAGAGATTCTAGTGAATCATAAGGTAATCATTTAACCCAATCCCTAGCCTCATCAACTAAAGACATAGAAAAAATTTCATCCATACATCCTCATGTCTGATGTCACAATGATGCATCAAATAGAAATACTCTTGTAAATGTGTATTAGCTAACTGCTCACCCATACCACTAAACTTAGGAAAATAATCCATGATTCCTGAAGGAATAGGATTTGGGTATCCAGAAATACTATTGAAATTTAGAGCCACATACAACCCACCTCTATATAGTTGTGACATCTTATTGGGCAAGATAAGTTAAAAACTGCCTCTCTCTTCCCTCTCAATAAGTGCTGACCACTTAATAGGGAAAACATGTATAACTAATTTTCATGGAACAAAATAATTTATCCAATGAAAATAAAAATACCTAGAATATGATGAATCTACTGCAATCTATTTGATTTGAAATCACCAAATCACCTGCAAAACTTGGTAGAGCCGCAACCTATTTGCAGAGGAAAAAATGAATTAGTTGAGATCTCTTTCCCAACTTTGACCTTCTTTAAATCAGAAACTTACAACACTTCCCAATATAGGGTCTCTTCTTGATTCCTCTCTTGGCTATCCTCATAGTCACAGGAGTCCAAACATCTCCTGCCTCTTTATTGCAAGTCCACCTCTTCTTTGTAGTCTTTCTTCAAACATCCACACTGGTGCAAATCAGAGAACTCAAATTTTCCACTCACCACATATGAGATATTATTTGTATTACTTTTAGAACTAGGACTTTTAGACACTTTGTAATGATAAACAAGAAGAAAAGACTCACTCTTATATTTATGAGGAATATATCTTTGAAAACCATGACTCTACATCTAACTCCCCATTAGAGTCACCATTTTTTTGGTGTTTAAAACTTAAATACACTGTAAAAGAAACCAATATACCCTGATACTAATATTAGGAATGGTTAATTCCAAGTATGAGAGCTCTGCAAGGTAACTGGACCAACTATAGGACAAGATTTTCCTCTACTCTTTTGGATCTACAAAACCAAGGCGGGTGCACCTAATCCAAATTGATATTTAACTCTTTTCAACTCCTTAGAACTTCTGGATTTTAACAACAGATAAATGGAAAGAAAGTATGAAATGATAATCACTCATTCAGTGACTATTCTCTACCATGCAGGACCACAACAAACAACTAGAAAAATTAAAGGGACTCGAATGGTTTTGATGTTTTTTGATAGGGAAGAGTATAGCCAAGTGTAATCAAATATGTATCAAAATAGAAGATACTAATTACTGATCAATGCTTTATCCATTGGGCAATGATTCTAGTTCGAATACAGGACAGAGAAACTAACTATTGTCAAGGACTCAAACCCATAAATACAGATAACTCCAGACCAAACACTTCTTAATAATCATTATGTAGACAAACCCAAAGATTCTATGTATTATGAAAAGCATATTTTAATTTGATCCTTGATCAAAACTATGGACTAAAACATATACATAAATAAATCTTATGCAGTGAACCAGAAGATTCAAAAATCAAGAAGCAACCAAAAAGGAGAGACTTGAATTAGAATTGTTGTATTAAGTACAAAGAGACCAATTTCAATTCCAAAATGTTTCAATCGTTAACCAATTCAATAAATGCAAAAGATTTGTAACTTTCTACTTCTATGATAATACTCTCTCGATATACATCTTCTATACTCACTCAAAAATAGTTAAAGGTTTATGCCTTATGATACTTGCCCTAATTTTTCCTAGCTTCTTCTAAAGAATCTCGGAAGTCCTTTTATAAGCTAAGGACTACAAAAATATTTGTATAATTTAGGGTTAGGGATAAAATTAAATCTAATACTTGATAGAAATAAATAATTTATTTCAATAATAAACATTTATGTCCTCATCAAGTTGGGCTCAATCTTAAATTCTTCCTATGTAACCTGATTTGATTCAGCCGCCAAACAACCTTAGAGAACAAACCCTGTAGAAGGAATAAGATTGGAACATCTTGTATGCATTTAATACCCTAATAAAGTCTTGTCTCTTCAGATCTAAAAAATATCAAAAAGCTTATCCGTTCAAGAATAAAATCTTATCTCGGACTCTACAATTCTCAAAAAAACCAATGATTAATGGGAAAGAGAAGAGACAGGAATACAACTTTATTAATAAACTGTCTAGGGCTTAAAAATAAAATTATTTGTTCAAGTGCATTCAAGGCTGCCAAACATTCAATCTCTCAGCATCCAACAGGTGTACAAGAAAAACCACAAAGATCAAATTATGTTAATTAATGCTCTGTAATAAGACATGATCCAACACTTAAAAAACCTAATGTAAAGATTAAAAAATTTGAAAAGTGGTTAAAACAGTCAGAGGCGGCGCAAGATTTGGTATCAACGGTCAAGATCAAGAAATTTCTCTCTTTTAAACTTAGTCGTAGATATCTTTTTAGGCTACTTGGGATTTCCAATGACCTCCTTGGACAGGTGGCAACTTGGCACAATGCCTTGATCATTAGATATCAAGCACTTTATCTTTAAGGCTTCACGCCAACCACACAATCAAAATGAACTTGTCTGATCTTTCCTTTATCTCTGACTTCGGCCCTTAACCTACCTTGAACTAGCCTTGAACTCTAGTAAGCCAATTTCCTCTTATCTCCAAGTTTCCAAATGATTTAACTAACTCTAGTCAAATCTAGAGATCACGCGCAAGCCATAGATTCTAATTTCATTAAACATTCATGATCTCACTTCAGAAAACTCAACTTGACTTTGATCTTGACCCAAGTTCATCTAGAGATTTAGCGACTAAAGAAATCTCTAAGTTGCTGAATACTTTTTGAGACTCATGGTTTATTCTGAGGCTTAGCGCAAACCCTTGATTTTGATCTTGATTTACGGCTCAGATCATTCCTTGGAAAAATGAATTTTCCTTAACCTAACCATGCTTGAACCTAGATCCATTTGGAGATCATGCGACAACTAAGTCTCCAAATTTCTGAATACTCTTCTTGACTTGAGTTAAATTCAGAGATTAGATGCCAATTGCTAGATCAAATTAGCATCGATGGTCTACGCTTGATCACTGAATACTTCTACACTTTCTCAAATCATCGGGAGATTTTGCATAGACATTTGATCTTAACATACATCAATGATCAGCGTTGAATCTTGAAGTAGACCTGACTTGACTTGAGCTTTACCTAAGGTTTATCTAGAGATTACAAGATAACTGAGTCTCGAAGTATCAAAATCATTTCTTAACCTTAGAGTCTATTCAGAGATCTGGTTCAAACCTTATGATCATATTAGAATGGAAACTCGATCAACAACCCTCGCGGAATCTCCCAATGTTTAAGTTGACCTCATCTTTATCCAGCGATCATGCACAAACTACACATCTCTCCCCAGATTGACAACCTGTGTTGAATCTCTAAATCTTTCTATACTTGCTCATTTCCCTCTAAGATCACGCACCTGTCCTAGATCCTGATCTACATCAATGATCCTCCTTTAATCTTGAGACATTTTACTTAACCCTATGTCCTTCGAGAGATCTCGTGACCAAAGAGAAAAAGTAACCCTGCCTTCACCACAAGTTTATCTTGAGATCACAAGATAAAGGAAATATCCAAGTCGCTAAAAAGAACTTGAACCCTTGAGTTTATCACTAGATTACATGCCAGTTGTTTGATGAAATTACAGACAAAACAAAATCCATGACCATCGCGTGATCATTGAATGACATCCTAAACTTGAAATTAATCTAGCGACTTATCCCCAGCCGCTCAATTAGAAAAAAAATCTACGGTGTGCATGAAATATCGAGAAAAATAGAGCATATTCAATCTCATTGTGAGATTCAATGGTAAAGAATAGGCTAATAAGAACATGAATTAAATGGATTTTAAGTCGCTCGAAAACGTAATGACAAAATAGATTATGTCTAGGAAAGGATTTAGGGATCCTTGCAACCAACGGCTATAAATTTAAAAATAGATTTTAAGACTTTGCAAGACATAGCAGGATTTGCATCAATTAAAGAAGACTTTCTCATAGAGACTTAGGGTTTCAAACCATAGATCATAGGAACAATTGCACAAACAAGGAAAAAAGACATGGAACCAAGTAAATTTTTGATAAGTGCTAATAGGATGGATGACATTGTGCCTGCTAGAAAAAGGGTTAGAAAACTACTACAGTGATTGTGTGGTGAAGGGATTTTCCCCTCTGTTTATGGTTGTGTCCGCTCGATATATTGGGTGATTGGTTGTGTAGCTACGAAGGGGTTGGGTTGTTGTTGTTGTTCTTGGGATGTGAATGTGTTGGCGTTCTGCTGCTGTGATTATTTCTGTTAAATGGGTTGGATAAAGGATTGAATGATGGCCAAGGGATTGGTGGATTTTTTTTGTGCTTGAGAGGTGGGTGGATTGGTGCTTTGCATGTTTGTGTAGATACCTAGGGCTTGCATGGAGGCTTGTGAGTAGTTCCACGTCAAAGATGGAGCATTTTGTGTAGTTTGACTGACTTGGGAAGTTTGTGGTAGAGGGTTTGGATTGGATTGTGTTTGCAACAGGGGTACTAGGATATACTATGATCATGGTGCTGGTTGAGTGTGGAAAGTGGGTCCTTGTGGAAATAGGGGCTGATTGTAAGCTCCCATGAGTGGAATGCTCATAGTGAACTACAGTTACTGTTGATGTGATGTGGGGATGGAAGGCGGAGCGGAGCTAGGTATTGTGGCACTAATGGTTTTTTTTATTTGTGGTTGCGAGTTGGTTGATGTGGTTTGGATGAGTTGAGTAGTGATTGGTGGAACATTGGTTTGATGGGTGTTGATTGCTGGTTGCAAAAATTGTGCAACAAAGGGTGGAACTATTTGCAATGCTTGAGAAACTGTGGTTTGGATTTGTGGTGGTTCTTGGGTAGAAATAGGGGTATTGATTGTGCGGTTGGTGGTGGATTAGGAGGTGGAGCTCCCATGACTGAAAATGGGGTGGATTAAGGTGTGGTGTGCATTATGGATGGGGAGATGGAAGGTTGTATCATCTATAATATGAGAGATCCCACTTGTATTTCTCTTTGTAATGGATTGAAAAATTCATGTCTTACTAAATGAGGGATCTCTCTTGGGAGTCTCATAGGCCTTTTGACTAATGTGGGTATGATTCCAGGTGGTAGTTGAATTCCTTGCTACTGAATATCTGCAAGTATGTCATGGCTGTTGTGCCCTATGATGGCGCTGACCATTTTAGTGTGTCTTGGATGGTTCATGAATGTTTAAATTGTGCTCAATGTAAGAGTCTCATTTGTGTCCACCTAGATGTGTTTGATTTTTGTGTTATTCCCAGGATCAAAGGAGACCATGCCGTTAGTGTGGTTAATCGTTGGATTGGATGAACTAGTTTCAAGATTAGGGTCCATGTCCTTCCTCTTCTTAGTGGATCATGTTGTAGGTGGCATGAAATGAATATCCTAAAGGGATATGCGATGGAATATGAAATGTAGGAATGTTCCTAGGAAGCTAAGGATGATGGTGCTATGATTAGGATTTGAGAGGATGCATCTAAGATGATGAGTATGATCCTAAGGATTAAGGATGACTTGGTGTACCTATAGATTAAGGGTTTCTTTCCCTCATGTAAGATCAAGTGGATGTGACTGTCTACCTAGGATAGACTTGTTCTCTTTGACGAATGATATTCTCTATCAATGCTAACCAAACTTTTGATCAAGGTGATGAGGTTGCAAAGGTAAAGGGGATTATCCTAAACAATGCTTAGTTTAAGGACACCAAAAGATGGGGTTTGATTAAGATGTAGGTTCTAAGCAACTAAAAAATGGATGCAACACCAAGTGAGGGATGTGATTTGGGATGATTTGGATGACAATTAGGATGATGCTAGATTGACTAGGATTGGATTGGATTGGATTATGTTGGATTATGCTAGGATGAGTGTGTGATGTGTTTCTAAAGATGACACCTAAGGGAGGTGTAAAAATGCATGCTAAGTGATCCTAAGAAGAGGAGGAATGAGTGTTTTTTGTGATGAGTCAGCTAGTCATATTGTTCAAATATAATGAAGGCAATATTCAGGTGATATTTGCCTTGAAAGCGAGCAACCTTGTTGTTGTATATTACTTTGTCAAAATTTTCCCATCTATGAGTTTCTTTCTTGATGGAATCATTGATGTGTTGATACTTGTTGGCCTCTCGGGTTGTGTTCTTCTATTCTCTATGCATGAGGGGTAATGAAGTTTTCACCTTCTTGTGTTTCACTAAATATGACATGAGCACGGTTGTGATAAAAAAAGATCTCTTCCTAGGAATAGGCAGTGACTACGGTAAGTGTACCTTGGATATCTTTGGAATGATTGATTGTTTTTATCAGTTGGGTAAGTCTGAGAAAATAGTCTTGTAAGGGATAAAGAAACCTTACAAGAAGCACACAATTTTGATCTCTTTGGTAAAATCCTTTGGACATTCCAATTTTTGTATGTTCAAAATTTTTTTTCACGGGTTTGTAATATTGAATATACGCACAAGAAATTTATACCTAAGGATGTGGTGAGCTTGAAAACCTTTTCCTGCAAATGTAGGTACACACACGACAACTAATCAGAATATGACCATCACCAATCCCGCAATGGCTCTATTCATGATTTTTTATTATCCGACTCTAAATAGTCAAGGTGGCACTAATGTGTGAGTGATCTTGGGGAAGTTAGTATCTTCCTTTCATAGTCAATTATCAAGCTTTAAGAGGTAAAATAGGTAGGTTTCTAGTTAATAGTTGCTAGTGAGATTCGTGGCATCCCCGCAATCGGTTTGAATGTTTGTGACACACTTAAGAGCCTAGTTGACCATGCCAATATGCTAGGGATATTCACCTAGTATGGACTAACATCAAAAAAACTTACCCAAGATTGAAAAGACATAAAGCGGACCTTTGGGTCACACCTTGTTTCTATACCGACCGAAGGATTTATCGGTTTGAGGTCATTCTCCAAAAGGAATCATGCTTCTTTTCGACAAGCCTCTCTAAAAAAATTGAAAATTTTGAGTGGTCACAGTCATTTTTTTCTTGCATTAACAACCATGAGAGCCAGAGGGAGAGGATAGTATATGATGTAAGGTTGCACTCTAAAAAATTTTGTACAAGTGCACCAAACACTCCAAACACATGATCAATTTCCCATCAAGTTAGGGAATGTTTTCTAATCTAAGACATAAGAAAATTTGCAATTTTTTCATTTTAAATGCACCAATTCCAAATGTTTGTTTTTGTTTTGTTCAATTCTAGTCCCAAATTGAAGTGTTTGATTTCTTGTTCAATTCCCTTTAGGCACTCAAGATTGTGTGTTTGATTGATTGATTTTAGTGCACCAAATGAAATTTTTTTGTTGTCTTAAAAAGTTGATTCAATCCCCTTTAAGGCATTCAAGATTCGATGAGTTTTTTTAAAGCCCAAATGAAAGATTTGATGAGTTTGTTTTAAGCCCAAATGAAAGATTTGATTGGATTTGATTTTAAACCAAGATTTTAAAGCATGAAAACAAAGTGTGAGTTCATTTTAGTTTATCCAAAACCAATGAGTGATTTTGTTTGATTTTAATGGATAAATTTTGCCCCCAGATAGCGTTCGCACAACTTGCACAAAAAGAGAGTGCAGAATCAGTCTTACAATGTTCTTACGAATTCAGCAAGCAATCCTGCAAGGTCAACGCGCATTCCCATAGGGTCAAACAACGATCTCACAGGGGTTTGATCAAGATTTGACAACTTTAAAAATAAAAGAACACGTGTGAAAATAGCCTTAAGGCTTTACAGATTACAAAACACATTCCCACGTGTTCAGACTACATTCCTGCGGAGCTGTGCAATTATTGAGAAATGACAAAAAGAAGAAGAAAAATAGCTCTCGGTCTCTGTCAGGATGTAGAGTCGTGGGATCACATTCCTGTGAGAAAAAACTGCATTCCCGCAAGTCCATCCAGCAATCCTGCAGGTGGACTAAAAAGGAGATGTGTTGATTTTGTTTACAAATTTGATGGCACAAATGTTGGATTTAGCTCCTCCAATCTGTAAAAAATCCAAAAACCTTACAAAAACCACCTATAGCATATCAAATTTTAGTTTTCAATTAGTTGCAAATACAATAAGATTGAATGAGAAAAGAAAAATGACCCGTGAAGTGGGTCGCACTGAGTGTGCCAAAATGTGAGCATTAAAAACTATTGTGTTAAAAGGAACACAAAGCTAAACTAAGCATTCAAACAACTAGCCAATTACCACATATAAGATTAGACCCAAAAGAGAACTAAAATCATTAACAAAATCCTAAGAGTATGCAAACCTCCCAAACTAAATAGAAGCTCCCTTTGTTGTGTAGATTTTGTCCAAGATAGCCTGGATGTGTGCTCAATAGATGCTTAAAACTTAAAGAAATTGGGTAAGTGTTGCTTCTATAATGATTTGGGCATTATAAGGGTGCAATGGATGTTTTTGGCTCTCAAATGGGCATTATAACTTTGCATGAAATGTGATGATTTGTGAAGGAAATAATATTCAATTTATAGGAAAATGGAGGCTTGAATGGACAGTTGAGATGCAAACTTGAGGAAGGGTGGCGATGCATTTGAGAGGAAACACATGGATTGTGCTTTCTCAAATACCTCTCATTGTGACAAGTGTCACAAGGAGAGAGGTTTGGAAGAATGGGGGAATGTGGCTGTTTTGGCTGATGCGAGAGGGGGAAAAGATGTAAGAGATGGATGGAGTGTGTAAGAGGGATGTAAGAGCATTTAAGGAAGACTTAAATGCATATGATTGGGGATTTGAGGGATGTGACATGAATGTTGACTTGGGTGAGGTTTAGAATTTCTTAATCCTTGAATTATGATTGTGCAAATTCTTAGGGAGTGATTAGGCTTAGGTTTAGAGGACAAGTGGGGTGATTAAGAAGATGTGATGAGAGGAGAGAGAATGAGTGGAGGGGTTAATTAGTTAATTGAGGCCAATTAACTAATAAGAAGGGGTTAGTATGTGTGAATGGGTTGTGTTGAGTTGGAACCTTGGGTTAGGTGGTTAAGCATGGTTAGTTTAGGGGTTAAAGTTAGGAGCCATGTGCTCACATTGAATTAAATAGAATATTTAATTCTCAAGTGGGATAAAAGGGGAATTTATGAATTAAGTTGAACAAATAAGTATATTCATTCAACTTAA
Source organism: Thuja plicata (assembly GCA_018584345.1). Taxonomy (NCBI): domain Eukaryota; kingdom Viridiplantae; phylum Streptophyta; class Pinopsida; order Cupressales; family Cupressaceae; genus Thuja; species Thuja plicata. The sequence continues at coordinate 396,877 of MU225608.1, read as the reverse complement.
TAAAGAAAAAGGGTTTAATAAATTATTAGACTATGGGTTGTCATTTAATAATTAATTAGCCTATAGCTTAGTTAATTGAATTGATTGAGCTAGGGGATAATATTAATTAATCAAATAAATATGTAATTATTTAATCAATAATGTTCTATAAAGGCACTAAATTTAATTAAATATGTTATCAAATTTAGGTGTCTATAATATATGAACACTAAACCACTAAATAAGGAGAGCTTTGAATATCTAAGAGGTAAACTAGGGGTCCTACCCCTATCGGCAGTTAACTAAACAGAATTGCGATATGCATCAGTTCATAACATTTTAACAAAATATCTTAAGTATGAATTGATGTATAGGAGGAATACTCTATGGGGGACTAGTCTAGGCAAGTGAAAGGAAAAATAAAGTAGACCAGAACAGGTACAAATTTAGAGGATAGTGCAATGAGGTTGATTGCCTTTGGCATTATTGTCAAAGGGGAGAATAAAGAATAGGGAGAGTATGGAGAAGTGAGAGTACAAAGAAAGAAGAGAGATGAAGAGAAAAGAAAAAACTGTAGAAGAAGAATAGACATAACTAAAAGACCAGTACAAAGAAATATACAGACAATGGTGTCTCATTAGAAGTTTTCCATAAGGAGAGATTGTTGGCATAACTGCTCTAGTTGATAAGGAAGTTAAGTGGATGATGAAAATGATAGATTTGTTATAGTGTTTGTCATTGTTGTCAAATAGAAAAGTATTAACTATCAGCAAGAAGAAAGACTTATCGACATAAAGAGGTCAGCTATCGGAATCTGACAACTATTGGTTAAAAAGGAAAATCATAACGCAACTAACAAGAAGGAGGATTAGGAAAATGGTTGAATAAGATGATGAAGTTATGATCATTAGATCTAGGTTTGGGGTTTTGATGATTAACGATTATCTAGTTAAGGAAGAGACAAGAAGAATTTTGGTATCATGACGAAGAAGAAGATAGGATAGTGGTGGAACATAGGAACTAATCAGTGAAGGATTGTTGCGATCACAAAAGAGGATACAAATTTGAACAAGAGGATTTGAATAGTATGTTATTGTTCTAAGGAACTTTATTGGATATGATATAGCAGAATTAGTGCAAACTACACATCATTTTATTGGTTGTTACTCTCTAACACTTGCGACAGTAATATCCCTTAATCGGGTGACCCTAACAGGTCTTTTTAAAATCCTTTAACAAGGCGGTATTCTCAAAAGAGTGTCTAAAATCCTCTAGCCAGGTTACTCCTAATAGGGTATAATACTTTAACAGGTCTCTAAGGAAATCCCATATGTGGGTAGCATTTAATAGTGCTTTGTAACCCTTAATCTGACAAGATCTTTATTGGGCATATTTCAGAAGAGTATAAGTATTTGTGGGCACTGATCTCACACCATGGTTTTTTTCCTAATCAAGTTTCCAAGAGATAAATACTGGTGTTAATATTGTATGAATGTTTAATTTATGTTGTATGGATGTTTATGTTGGAGATTTGTTTCTGTGCAAATAATTGATTGTATGTTTGTCATTGATGACAACATATAATATACAACAGTGTTCTATAAGTAGCATAGATTTTCTAGAGCTATGCGTGCTTATTTCCATGGTGTAAACATGTTCTAGATGCTATGTGCATTCACACCGAGTCAGATATGAAGTTTCAGTTGAGTTATGTTATTCAGTTATGGCAATTACAACGTCTTAAGATTATCTGTTAAGAGCCGATGTAAATACAGTGTTTCTTGAGTTGCACCTATCTTGTGGATATGCATGTTTGCATTAATGTTCAGTTATGAGTTAAAGACAATTATCTAAAGGCACCAAATGTGTTCTATCAGAATCATGATGTTGGAGTTGATTTGGTGGAGCCGACTTTGTAAAGCATCACGTCCATCTAGTTTGGGTTGCAGGATTCCAATCAGGTTGCGTGCTTGATGTGGCTGACTAAAGAAGTATTGAAGGGAATCCTAAAGCCGATGAAGATCACATCTTTTGGGAAGATACTTATAATAGTTCATTTGGTGAACACTAAGTGTGAATGATAAGAAAAGAGACAGAAAATATAGAATAGAATGTCCGTTGTTTTGGGACAGTAGAGTCATTTCATTCATCAAGAAAATATCTGTGTGAAGAAGAAGAGGAAGTATACAATACACTGGAACTGATCAAGACAACAGGTCTACTCAAACAGTTCATTTATCAGATATAGTGCATATATGTTTTATTGAAGGTTGTAGCCTTCATCATTTTAGCAGTGAGCTTTTGTACAGTGAGTCCTCACCCCTTACAGGGTTACTTGTAAAAGACTCCTAACAGGGTCTGACCTTTAACCAGGTCTCTGTACTTATTGCATTGTAAATAACAACTCCTAACAGGGTTGCAAGATCTCCTAATAGGGATAATTATACTCAAGTACAGTTCTTTGTGGGTGCTAATTCCCCCCGGGGTTTTTACCTATTTGGTTTCCCTGTAACCAAAATTGTTGTGTTCTCTATTGTGTCATCTGAATATGCATTTGCTTTATGTTAATTGATATCTAAGTAAAGAAAATAATTAAACTAGCTAATAACTGATTCACCCCCCCCCCTCTCAGTTATCCCTTGGGACTATTCTAACAGTTTAATGTTATGGTAAATGATAATACTGTTATAGGTTAAGTAAGCGATAATCGATAAATCTATTTGAAGAAGATTCGGGACTGTGATTTAAGGTTAAGTTGGTAATTACTTATTCACCCACTCTCAGTAACCTTTCCTATACCTACATGTAGAGCAATGATTTAGAAACATGCTCTATCATTTTTTTTGTCAAATTCTTTCTTCTACATTTTCAGACTAGGTCATAGGGTTTCACAAATTCTCTTTCTTATTCCATCTCATTATAGGGTTTCAAAATTATTTAAAATTTCAATTACAATAATTTAAAATAAAATATTTAGCCAATTTACAACTACCATTTTTGAATTGAACAATCTAAATTCATTATAATTGAATTGAACAAGATTAACATGAGTATTATATGTACAAGATTCAACCTTTCAATCCACAATATGAAATCCTTGTTGCAATAGATATTAAAAATATTTATCTTTATGTACAATATTCCCTTTAAATTCATACATAAAGCTTTCCAAATCTCCTAAAATCTCACCTCAAAAAAACATGCAACACTCTTTAATATTGTTTATATTTATATTTGAATTCAATCTCAATTCTAGTGGATGTGCCACTATGCCAAAGTAATAACCAAATGGTGAGGACAAGAGTAAAGGGTTTTAATTGATGAATTCCATCCTTAATAGAATCCACGTTGTCACAAAATAGACCTATCAAGGCCTCACATCTAGATCCATGAGGTAGCATGAAATGGACATATAGAGGCCTCACTAATATTACAATGTGTTATTTCCAACGAACAATTGAAATATATAAATTACTAAAAAAATTTATAATTGAGCTTCCACATCTCTTCCTTGTACTTATTGGACACAAAAATTCAATTCATAATATTATTTTAAATTCAAGTATATTTATGGAAGTGACTAAGATAATTATTGTGCACATTTTTGTAAACCCAACTCCAGACTCTCTACCTTCTTTCGAAAGAAAGAATATTGTGATGGTCTATTCTCTTCAATATTTTTCTATAAAAATATAAATCATCTCCCTCTTGAAATTGAAGTCTTTGGCAGGCCCCTCTCTTTAGAATATTTTGGCAAAAACATACCTACTTTATAATTTATGTTGTGGACAACTTCGCTATAAAAATTATTTGTTACTAAAACGTACCTAAAATATTATATAAATTTTGGCCATCTCCATTGTTCATAGCAGATGCATTATTTTCTATATTAGTAGATTCCCAATAAAACTCATAATTTGTTTATTGTGTTCAAATAACTGAACATGGTAAGGCAGTCTCGTAACACAAAAAAAATAATTTACTACTATTTAAATCCACCAGTTGAGAAAAGGAAATATTTTTGTACAAATGAGTGGAGTTTGAATTACCATAAGTACATACATTAATTAGATAAAATGTGTTGCCACTTATATACCGACTGCTTCATTTTGTCACTACTTTTTTTTTTTTTAATATTGTAATAAGGAAAAATATGTTTTTGAAAAAAGCAGCAGCAAGAGGGTGCTGACCCGTGGTACAAAATGCAAACTAGATACAACTAACAACACATTAATTATATCCAAAGAAGAAAACCAAGAGGGATAACCTTAACAACATCATAGCCAAAAGGGTGTGGGGAAAGAAACGAAGGCCAAAAAGCCATAACCAAAGATGATGGCAAAAGAAGCCACAACAACACAAAACCAACAACCCACATAGTGGGACACCCTAAAATTTACATAACAGAATGTCTTCCCAACTAGGAGTCCACCACAACCCACAAAACTCCTTTAAACCTCAATATGAAAGGATCCCACCTCTATAGTAGTGGGAAATGGAAAAACCACCCAAAAAGGCAGGGCACCAGAAGTTCTTTCCACACCCAAACAGTCATAGGAAGGCCAGAACCATAAATTGAACCGAATCTCCTCAATCACGACACATATCTCCACCTCCATAGAAGACATGACCACCTCCATAGGAACCAAAATAGAGAAGAAAAAGAACAGAAGAAAACAAGCCACCCTAGAAGAAAACAAACCAGCCCCAACACTAGTTGCAAATCTCAACCAAAAACCATAGCCCAGAACGCGCCCTTGAAAACTTTCAGCAGACGACTGGGCACACACGAAAACTAGAACTCTGTCCACAACCACAAAACTAGACAATCTACCGAAGACAAAATCAACGCTAAGACTCATATCCTTCATAGCCACTTTTAAGAATTCCCACTCCATACTTGAAAGCAAAGAGAAGAGCCAGATCACTCACAGCACCAACAAAGACCGAGGAAAAAATATGTATTGTCCCAGCCTGTATGGTCTCAGAAGAAGGCAGCCAAAGAATCACCTCAAAATCAGTGGAAGCAATCCAAGCCAATAAAAAACTCTAGCCATGCCAAGACCCATCTTCCACAGTAACATCCCCTCCAGCAATGAGGGGATTCACCCCATCCACTCTCTCAAAAATTGGGGAGTTCACCAACGCCAAAGGGTTCGTGAAATTATCTTTCCAAAGGGGGACACCATAGGCCCTGCAGTTAACAACATAGAGAATCTGGGGAATGACAGGCCATCCTTCAACAATGAATGGGAAAATAAACCCATTTGGCAACATTATCAGATCCAACCCAAGCTTGTAAGACCCGAACAAGGGAAACAAAAGGCCCCTGCCACCATCCAACATCTCCATCCAAATGTGCATAGAGAGAGCTTGAGGACAATAGAGAGCATTCCAATCAAAACTTTGTCTCGACACAAGAGAGTGGATATAAATCCAAGCATGGCCTCTCCCAAGCAAAGAGGTCATCCAACAAGTGGGGTATATCTAGCCTAGGATCTACAGACCACCAAACCAGGATAAACCGTGGGCACAGAGGCAAAGGAGCCCCACCACATCCAATCCACACAACCATTGCAAAGGGAAAAAATACCCACTTGCCAAATCAACGGAAAAAGAAATAACAACCATAACTCTGAGCCATATAACCTCTTATAACAAAGAAAGAATAGTCCGAAGCACCCTGAAGCCGTCCCAATCATCCACCGATAGTGGATGCAAGGGGGCCAACCAAGCTGAAGAACTACTACATGAGAAAAGAAAAGAATGGGTCACATCCATAACAGGAGCAAAACCCATCAACAGGGGCCACCATGCAACAACCACCAGAATCCTAGCCAACTCCACACAAGTCCAACACAAAGCATCATAAAAAGGAATGGGAAAAAAGAGGAAGCCCTCTGTCTAGCTAGGGTCACTGCAGGGAGTAACCCCAAAAAGTTTGGTCTTAGCTAGAGACACCAAATGGCCAACCAACCATGGTTCAAACCAAGCCAGACCCGAGAGGAGCAGGTCTGTAGAGTATGCAAACATTCCCAATAATACTACTCCACCCATGAAGCCGAAATAAGCAACCTCAATCTTAAGAATCATACTGAAAAAGAGCTAGTCCTTGTCCACAAAATGCAACCCCAAATAGGTCCTCAGACCCCCGTAAAGAGCATGCAGTTAGGGAGAAGAAGGGCCCAAAGGCACACGGCCAGGGGAAACCTTGATGACATCCAACAAATGAAAATACTTTCCATTGCAAGCCAGATGATCCATGAAAGCAGAAAACTCAGCCCCTTCCACCAACACCATCCCATGGCCATCTGAATCATCTTCCTTCTCTACATCTTCGTCTCCAGCAAGTTCAGAATTTGAAAACCCTCATCCGCTCCTCTTCCCGCTCATCGGTTTAGTTCCTGAATGTTAGTGTTATAAGGAAAAATATTTTATAGCTATTTAAGGTTAAAATTTGTTACATTTTTTATTTAATAATTCATTAACCCGGAGCATTAATTGCTCACTCAGAGTAACACTTCATAATATCAAGACATTGTATATATTAAAATATTATAGTATTTCAATTCCTAATCTTGAATAGCAATTTTATAGCTCTCTTAATTGTTTGTTTGTATATATTATAATCTATTTTGGTTTGATATTATATTATAGAAATAATAGACTAGAATCAAAGAAAAGTTGTCATTTATGAGGGGATAAAGAAGAAAACAACAATCTTATCTTTTTTGTTTTTATTTTTCCACATAATTAATGTTAAAGAATAATTTAGTAAGTTTGTAAGGTGCAGATCATAGAAAATGTGTTTATGAGTTTTTCTTATTGATAACATAATTAACACTCTTTGAATAATCTATAAATTTTTTATTAAAAATGGAATCTCTTTTTCATAATATTATTGAATTTGTTTGTCATGTACAAAATAATTGCAGATTCTTTATGATAATGTATACTTCTCTTTCAAGACTAAAATATTTTATAATTATAATCTTGATTTTATTTAAATTGCTTCATTATTTAAACATTATGTTGTATGTAAGTTATAATCAATTTGATTCTCACAATCTACCTATTTTCTAAACATATTAATTTATAATAACATTTTTTTATAAATAGAATATTTAGTAAAATAAACATACTTTTTGGTGCTTAGGTTGATTATAAGAAAAAACCTTTTAAATTATTAAATTATTTCTTAATATTATGTATGTTTATTAAACATAAATGGGTACACTAATAATAATAAATAACAAAATTTGTTGTACATGTACTAATCATAATTGTTAAAACTTTGATCAGATAATAGATATTATGTTCTCTTTATATTTTTGTATATATATAATTTCAATCTATTATATATATGTATATCAATGTCTTTACAAATGATATATATATTAATATATATAATTATGTCTGTAATAATTTTGTAGAAGACTGCGATATCATTTGAATGCTGTGAGACTGTGTAATGTATGTTTCGCCTCATTTGAATGAGTCTGAGTCTGCAGTTTAATATGCATCAATATAACAGGTAAGGTCACGTCCACCATGGACATGACTCTTCATCGAGTCATGTCTATGGCGAACGTGGCCTTTGTTTATTTTACTCATGCCGATCGACTTGAAGTCGATATAATTGGTGATTATATTAAATTAAACATAAACTTCAGTTTCATCGGTATATTATATATTTGAATTACTTTATTATATATATATATATAAAATCATAACAATCACTATATATATTTATATAGTTTGTTCTCTTATTTATACGACTGAAGCTATAACACATTAACACTCCCTCTTAGCTAGGGAGGATAAATATATATTACTTTGAATGTTATATGTGAGTATAGATAATCAATTTTAAAAATATCATTTTACTGATATCTAGAACATTGGTCTACAAGTATCAAGTCCACGATACTCACCAAGTGTTCGGAGCAATGGTCTCCAAATATCAACTCACAAGATATTCACCAAGTGCTCAAAATGATTATCATGAGTAATGGTCTCCAAGTATCAATTCCATGATAGTCACCATGTACTCAGAGTATTGGTCTCCAAATATCAAGTCCATGATATTCACCAAGTACTCAAGATTAATGTGAGTATAAATAATCATTCATAATTTATATCATTTTACTGATATCCAGGACACTGGTCTACAAGTATCAAGTCCATGACACTCACCAAGTGTTCGAAGCAATGGTCTCCAAATATCAACTCACAAGATATTCACCAAATGATCAGAATGATTATTATGAGTAATGGTCTCCAAGTATCAAGTCCATGATACTCACCATGTACTCAGAGTATTGGTCTCCAAATATCAAGTCCATGATATTCACCAAGTACTCAAAATATCTTGTATGATATGTGCACTAGTATCACAGGTGTAATACTTATCATATAGATATGATATATCCAAACAAATAGAACTTGTAAGTAATTAAACTATACTTCCTAGTTCACATTGATAGGACATATAAAATAAGTTATTATAAGATCGTCACCTTATAACAATTATTACAATAATAAGTGAAATCATTTAGAAGTCGTCACTTCTTCATGATATACAAAACTCATAACAAAGAATGCTTTATTAGTATATAATAATCAAGAGTTACTGAGAAGTGTTCTCAGAAATTACAATCATACCCATTTTACCTCTAAAGTATTCAACCTTTGTCTTTGCTAGAGGCTTGGTGAGAATGTCAGCTGATTGTTCCTTTGTACTGATATACTTTAACTCAATAACATTCTTTTCTACCATATCTCAAATATAGTGATAAGGTATCTCAATATGCTTGGACCTGTTGTGAAATACTAGATTTAAGGAGAGCTTTATACAACTCTGATCATCGCAATGAATAATTGTAGGTTTTAGAGATTCTCCAAACAACCAAAAGATGAGTTTTCTCAACCAAACTGCTTCTCGTGCTCCCATAGATGTAGCAATGTATTCTGCTTCTGTAGAACTTTGAGCAACTGAGGATTGTTTTCTACTAAACCAGGATATCATTGCAGAACCAAGACTGAAACACCAACCAGAGGTACTTTTCCGGTCCACAGTGCTTCCAGCCCAATCTGAATCAATGAAGCCATGTAGTTGTAAATCTACATCCTTGTATCTTAGTCCAAGATTTATAGTGCCTTGAAGATACCTTAGTATGTGCTTATCTACTACCATATGAATTTGTTTTGGTTCACACATGAACTCACTGAGTGCATTTACTGCATAACAAATGTTTGGTCTGTTATTCACTAAGTACATTAGGGATCCAATAATCTGCCTGTAAAGTGTAGGATCTGCAGATTCTAAACTCAATGCTGCTTCTTTTAATTTAAGTAGATTTGTTTCCATGGGGGTTGATATGGCTTTACAGTCCGTCATTCCAAATCCTTTTAGAAGGTCGAAGGTATATTTTCCTTGATTTAGAAAAATTTCATTTTCATGTTGCCAAACTTCTAAGCCTAGGAAATAGTGTAGTAGTCCTAAGTCTTTCATCTCAAATTGAGCTGCAAGATCTTCTTTACACTTAATAATTAGGTGATCTTCTCCTGTTATTAGCAAATCATCTACATAAAGAATTAGAATCAACATATCCCCTTGTACTACTTTGAAGTAGAGATTTGGATCTGCATCATTTTTAGAGATGCCGAGTTTAGATAGATAGTTATCTATCCTTTTATACCATGCTCGAGGTGCCTGCTTTAGCCCATATAGTGCCTTCTTTAGTTTACATACATGAGTTTGCTGATTGTGTATTATGAATCCTTTAGTTTTCTCTAGATATACTTCTTCTTCAATCACACCATTAAGAAACGCAGTCTTTACATCCATTTGATGAATTTTCCAACCTTTGGCTACAGCAATGACAATAACAGTTCTTACAGAGGTATATCTTGCAACTGGAGCAAATGTCTCTTCATAATCAATTCCTTCCTTTTGAGAAAACCCTCTTGCAACAAATCTTTCCTTGTATTTATCAATACTTCCATCTGTAGCATGTTTGATCTTGAACAACCACTTGGAGGAAACTATTGATTTGTTTGTTGGTATGGGTACAATATCCCATACATCATTTTGTAAGATGGAGTTATATTCTTCTGTCATGGCATCCTTCCAAGTTTGATGTTGAAGAGCATCTTTTGGATTTGAAGGTTTTGAATTTAGAAGTTCACTTATGATTGCAACATAACTAGAGAATATGCAAGGTCTTTTGTTTTCCCTGATACCTCCATTTGGTGCACCATATTTCTCGCCTTCTTCAATAACTTTTCTCGCCCAAAGAGGTCTTTTCTTTCCTACTTCATATTCAAAGGACTCATTATCTACAGATTCTTGACACTCCCTCTGAATATCAGGATAAGGATCTTCTATAGATTCAATTTTGTCTTCCTTGGATCTTTTAAGTGCAGTGTCTTCTTCAAATATTACATCTCTAATTAACTCAATATTTTTGTGTCCTAGAATGTAAATTCTATAGGCTTTTGAGTTTTCACTATATCCAACAAAGACTCCTTTGTTTCTTGAAGGTTCTAGTTTCGTTCTTTTCTCTATGGGAATGTGAATGTAAATAGGACACCCAAAGATTCTTAAGTGACTTATATTAGGTCTATGCCCAGTGAAAAATTCTTCGGGAGTTTTATTTTCAAGATAGGAGTGAGGACATCTATTTTGTACATATACAACAGTGTTAGATGCTTCGGCCCAAAGATGAGTTTCTAAGTTTTGATCATGCATCATTGCTTTAGCAGATTCTACAATTGTCCTGTTCTTTCTCTCTG
>MU225608.1:364456-374973 GCA_018584345.1 Thuja plicata | reverse complement strand
CTCTCTCTCTCTCTCTCTCTCTCTCTCTCTCTCTCTCTCTCTCTCTCTCTCTCTCTCTCTCTCTCTCTCTCTCTCTCTCTCTCTCTCTCTCTCTCTCTCTCTCCAGATGTCACTCTCTAACTATTTATCCCTAGAGGTAGGGAGGGAAATGTTTGTAAAGAGAAGCTTAATATCTCATTAGTATTTTTTAGGATTTATTAAGGTTAAGTAGAAATTATTTGGGTTTAGGGTTTATTAAGAATTACTAAGGTTAATTATATTTTTTAGGGTTATTTTGTGTTTAAGAAGGTTTTCTAGGGTTAATTAAAGTTTATTTATATTTGTAAACCTGAATTAATGCTAATCAATATTAATAAACTATAAATTTTATTCTCTACTACTCCTCCATGTCTCATTATCTACCCCTCTCTTGCCCCCCACCCCCATCTATTTCACCTCTCTTTCTACACCTTTAGGTCTCTCCCCTCTCTACCTCTCTTCCTTTGTTCCTCTTTTTTGATTTTCCAATTTCCTCTTCACTCTCTTTTATTTCTTACATATCTATCTCTCCCTTCTCGAAGTTTGTCTCTCCATCCCGCATTACCTCTTCACCTCACCTTCTCATGTCATGAACATCTTTTAAAATATGTTATGTAATAAATTAAGGTTTAGTGGAACAATGCATGTAATATGAAATGAGATATGCCACTTCTTAACAAATGTCCTTCCTAAATGTAATAGGTTAACAATGTAATCATATGTACAAGTGAAAAAAAATAAGTTTTTATAGGAGCCATGAATTAAATTGGAAGATACACAAGTGTAAAACACACTAGGTTCCAAAAATCATATGTTTAGATATAGAATCCTAGGAAAATGAATGCATTCTAGGATATTAACTATGAACACATGACCATTGGGATGATAAATAGGTCTAGCTATAGTCCTAATAGGAGAGTTGAACACTTGAGGATTATGTCCCCCTTTTGAGGTTAGAATGGAATAGTGATTGATATATGTGTAATCTTGGTTTAATAATAGAAAAATGATGACTTAACAATATTAATAAATTATAGAATAAAAATTTAATACTATAACCTAGTTCTAAACATATAACACAAAGAGGAACTTGGATCGACAAGATGATGGTGAAAGTGACGAACTAGTGTTTAGGGTGCACAGTCTGAGCGTGTTTGTGATGATAGACAAGAATAGAATAGTAGTCAAAACTTCCTATACATCTATCTATCAAAATGAAAAATGTTGAATACATATTTTGGGTGCCCTAGTGAGTTTTTTACTCTTCAAAATTTTAATTAACCAATAAAAATATACTTTACATCTCGTACAACACTTTCACTTTAGCATTTGAACTTATAGATACAAAATATAGGGAAAATTAATTGCGTTTTATAAGGGCTTGCTTAATTTAAACTCTATGTTGGTGTTCCCACCTCTACAACAACTATAATCATGAAAATAGTTGGTATTCTCTCACACACAAACAACTCTCTAAATTAAATATAATCTTTATATACAGTTAATACACAAATGTTACCACCTCATGACTTAATATAACAACAATTATTAATACAAAACTACTTTATATTTTGTTTATGCAAAATCTATCAATGCATTCTTTGGAAGATACCAAATTAATGATTCTCAAAGATGTTCTTATATCAATTCATTAAAATGTATTGTACATAACTTCTAGTAATAGCTGTATGAGTTTGTACTTTGTTTATGCAAAATCTATCACTGCATTCTTTGGAAGATACCAAATTAATAATTCTCAAAGATGTTCTTAAATCAATTCATTAAAATGTATCGTACATAGCTTCTAGTAATAGCTGTATGAGTTTATATACATCATTCAAGTATGTTTAGTCATAGAATCGTAGAATTCAATTCATCAAAAGTTCTTTTATAGTTCTTCAGTCCAGAATTATTTTAAATTTCTAAACCTAATAATCGACTTGAATACCACAAGACTAATCTAAAAAGATGTCATCCCCAACACTGGTTCTCCTGAAACACAGAACGTCAAAGGAATCTCTACTGCGGAGACACGATTTCTCTGCTCACTTGTACACACCGTATTTGATATATCCATCCACAATGGTGTTCAATGTGAATGTTTGCAAAATGGCAAACAGTCTGTAATGTGAGTATATCCATCTTAATTGTGGCGCCTGCATATTCCACATGATACACGGTGCTCATATTGTCACCCAAGTTCTTTCCCGTACAAAAAATCATTTGACTGTCTGCCATTTATCTTGAACCCATATTGCATGACAAGTCTGTACTTCTTCGTGAGAAAGTCAAGATCGAGTTGAAGAAAACACGAACTATCACATTATGGTCGTTTCTAATAAGTACAAGTCGAACTCCATGTCCCGCTCTTTGGGTCTCAAATATGGATTTAATTATTAGTTGAAGACATTCTTCCCAAGTATGGATCGCCCAAATTTTTCATATTTGGGAAGAATGTCTTGGAATTTTTCTGACCTTATAACCTTTTGAAATCATTTGTAATAGACCTAAAGAACTACTTGGAACCATTATGGGCATTGGTTAAAGTCTTGGGTTGGATTTTCAAACCCTTGGAGCCTTTGGTGTACTTGGTCTTTAGGAGAGTTTGGGAAACTTGTATTTCCCTTTTTAAGTCTATCTTTTCTTTGCAACCTTGATCAAATCTATAACCACTTTACTACTCTGCATCACTTTAAATGTAACAATCTAGGTCATATTGCTAAGAATTTTAGTTGCAAAAATTGCTACTGTAAACATGAGAGGTTCGGTATAAATAATTACTGTGTAGGATGACAAAGAGGAAATAAAGGTTGATGTCGAAGAAGTAAAGAAGGAAACGAGAAATGCATGGGTGAAGAAAGAATAGATTGATTCTACTAGAAAGATTGCAACAACATCTAGTGTGTAGATTTAATTAGCAAATTGATTAGGTCAGAGACCTGGGGGGGGAGTTTTTCAAGAAAAAAATATTTACCTAACATTTGAATTGAATGGATCGCTGTAGTCTAATGCAAAATTGAGTTTAGAGCATAGTGGAATCATTTATGGATGGATACGAACATGATTTTGAGGATTACAGAAGGATTTGTGTGTTATAATTTAAAAGGCAGTTTTTAAACGTAGGGTATGATGCATTAATTGTAGTTTATTTCTTGGCTTGCAAAGGTTTAAAAGGGAACTTAACACTCCATTCTTCATTTTTCTATCTTTAAAAAGAGCTTGTAGAATGATTTGAGAGAATTGAACAACATTTCAGGAAGAATTTCATAAATTTGTCAACAAACCCTCCATTTTCATGTAAAAAAAGGTATTTTGTGCTCTGTGACTTAAATTTTTTATTTTGAATCATGGATGAATAAATGACTATTGATTTTAAGGATAGAAATAGGAAAAAATTCAAGAAACACCAACACAAATCTATCGAAGATGACCCTAAGGACACATTTTCCAAAGTCCCTTAGAGACTTTTGTATGTGGAAAATATTAAGGTTTACATACACTATTTTGAAGAGTTAGGAGTAAATACAATTGCTGACATATATGAGAAACTCTATGAGAACAAAAAAATGAAGCATGATTTTAAAGGCTTGAAGACCATTATAATTTCCCAAGTTATGAAGTTTCACACTTTTGATGAGACATAATGGATCAAGTTAGTGTTGAGAAGAATATATGACAAATTCATATGGCTTGATAGACCATACAAAATCACCAAGGAAGTCTTGGAAGCAGTCACTAGATTTAATCCATGTGGTGAGGTTCCAACCCTAAAATGTGTTGTGAAGGATAGTTTCACTTAGTTGACTGAATCACAGTGGGACAAATGTGTAATTATAGTAAATTTTATCAAACAACCTAATGTTAGATTCACAACAATGTTTTTTGGATATATGGTATACCTCTCGAGCAGGAAAAATTCAATCTCAAGCACCATCATTTACACAACTTATAGAATTGTGAGCGAAAATGTTGAGTATGACACTTTTGAGGCATTGAACATACAACTATTAGATAATTTGGCTAAAATCAAGAAGGATAAGAAGAAAATATTCAAGTATGGTTCGTTGATTCCAAATATTTTCTTTTACTTCATGAATTTATTTCCTAGAATTAGAAACATAACATGGAAGAAAGGAGTATCATTGGCAATTTAGATTAGACACTTCTATCTTATGCAAGATAGGAATTTGATAAGGAGTACAATGTGGGAATAATTTGAATCTTTTCAGGATGAAATGTGGAACAAGTATAGAATTCCAAGAGAGTTAGTTGAGAAATATGAAGACAATATTTATTTTATGGTGGAGAGAGATGTCATCTTGGTGGAAGCAGTGGTTCCAAGAACATCTTGGATTATGCCGATGGGATATGAAGGGGATCTTGATGTAGTTGAAATTCATGTCAAAAAATTTCTTGGTCAATCTATTGATCTTAATGAAGAAAGGTTTCGAGCTTATGAAGAGAAGAGTGGAAAAGTTCATAGTGAGTTCATAGTAGGTGAAAGGATGAGATCTACTAAGGGACAAATGGAAGAAGAAAGGAATCAATATTAAGAAGAATAGAGAAATAAGGCAACATAAATAAGTGATCCAATTTCTACTGGTTTCAATTTTGATGCACTAACACTTCCACTCTATTTGCTTGTTCATCAAATGAATAAAAGAGAAGAAGTTTAGTGCAAAATTTAGTATTTCATGCACAAAAGAATCATACCCATATAAGGAAATAATCTAAATAAAGGAAACTCACATCAAAGGTCTCTCAGTCAAAATCAACCAAACCAAAGGAAAAACCCAAATCTTCAAGAAAGAAAGTGAAAACTAAATCCAAAAGGGTGTATAAAGAAGAAGTAGAAGATGACAAGGGTGATGAGATAGAATAAGATGATTTTATTAGGGAATTGAAATAAGAGGCAGTTATGGGTGCAAGAGTAGTAAGTAGACAATCATGAGAAGAACAAACAAGTAAGAAGCCTCAAAATATCATTTTTGGGAAGCCACATTTCACTGTTAATGATGTGTTTAAGAATGTGACAACTCATGATATTTTAGTTCAATTGAGGAAGTATTATGTAATAAGTATGATGATCAAGAGAGAAGAACACTTGAAGAAAGAGTGATTTTCTATCTGAACAAATATAGTAGAGCCTTAATAGAGATTAAAGGTGATATAACTGATGAATTGTATGATATCTTAGAAGGAAGTAGATTACAAATAGGTGGGGAAAAAGAGGATTAAAGAGAGAATTTGGATGAATTCCTTTCCTGTAATTGCAAGATATGAGATAAACAACAATCTTGATAAAGAAAATAAATATTTCATGAGAAAGACAAGAATCAATGAGCTAATGATTGGTAAATTAGATGAGGTTGTGAAAGATACAAAAGAAGTGTTTAAGAAAATCTTACTAAACAAATGGTATGATGTTGATGAAGGGACACATGATGATACCATTGTCCATGACAGTGAACCAATACAAAACCTTGGACATATAAATGATGCACCTAATGTAGTCATATCAGGAATACCATTCATCTTATCTATTGGAGACAAAGGAGATGAATTAAGTGATTTATTGATGACCTTATATGAAGGTGATTATGCTATAGAAGATAAGGGGAAGGAAACTGCAAAAAATATTGATGATGATATTCATATTGTTGATGAAGGTGAGAAAGGAGAAGAAAAAGGAAAACATGCAGATCAAACTAACATTGATGTAAAGATGGAAAATGAAAAGGAAGGGACGAAAGATAAAGGAAAGGAAAGGCTGCAAAATAGACAGATAATCTAGAGAAGAAAGCCTTGGATACAAAATTTGAACACAAATTGGAGGCAAGAGACACTGCGAAGGCAATGGAAAAATTTCTTGATTAAGAAGGCACCAATTTGGAGCATATACAGTTAGTTCAAGGCCCAATTTAGTTAGATTCAATGAGCCCTGTGCAGATGATGATGCTTACTTTTGTAGCCTAGACCAAAGCGAGAAATCAAATTTTTGAGGACACACATGAAGGACAATGAACTTCAAGAACTTGCATTGTATGTATTGAAAAATATAATGTCGACCCTTCGTAATGATCAGAATGATTCATCATCAAATCAGCTTGAAGGCCTTTTGAATGCTATGAATACACACTTTGAGTCAGTAGAAAAGTGAACATCGATTAAGGTGCAAGGAGAATTTGATGTTAGGAGGTTCAATCAGTTGAACATTTTAATTGCAAAAGAAAAAATACCATTGGGATTTTCTATTCAGAGGATAAAGGATGCACTGACCAAAGGAGGTAACACATATAGAACATGTATTGAATATCCTAAATATGTAGCAAACATTGAGAAGATAATCAGGGAAAGTGAGGCTAAGTTGTTAGAACTAACTAGATCATATGATCCTTCGATAAGTTTGGCATCTAGTCATGCATCTCAGGTTATATCTTTGGATGACAAGAATATAAATTTAGTGATAGAGGAGAGAATAAAAGGTAGAATTATTGAGATGAGAAATTAGATCATGCCTAAACTTTACATCCTACTCAATGGTTTGAGAGAGGCAGAGGAATGCCACACTTATCCATATGCACTTGACATTGTTGAAGTAGAAAAGTTTTCGTATGCCATTTTTGGATAGATTGAGTTCACAAAGAGAATAAAGAAGAGTTAAGACGCATATTCTAGTGCTCTAAAAAATAATTTCTTAGATTTTTCAAGCATTTGTTAATATACTTTTCATACTTGTACATATCAGAGATATATAGGATTGTTGTAGTCATATTTTTTCGTTTATCTCAACCTTTTTCTTTGGTGTTAAAGGGGAATAGATAGTAGTGAAAAATGAGTTGAGGAGAGAGATATTCAGATCAAGGGGAGCATGAGATATTTTTTTTAGAGGATCTTTTTGGAGTTTGGCATTTCTATTGGACACTTAGTCATTTTTATAAGTGTTTCCATCAATGTGAAAGGGGGAGAATTTTTGGAAAGAGACACTCGGGATATTGATAGATTGTATGTTTTCATTGATGAAACCCATACATGATTCTAAAGGGAACTTGTCATATTGTGGTGATGCCAAAGGTTAGAATGTAAATTTGGCTAAGTATGGAAGAATAGGCCTAAAACATCATGGCTCTATGATGTTATGGAGGTTGTATATTTGCTTATAATTTTTAATTTTCATTTTTGTTTGTTTATGGTTAAGAATTTAGATTAAAATAAAGCTCAAAGTGTTAGAACACTGATTCACCCCCCACTCCCCTCTCAGTGTTCCTCAATACCAACAATAAACTACACATTTGGTATCTAATTAAACTAATAATTAATTGACATATCACTGGTTGAGATTCGGATCTTGAATATTTGAGTAAATTCTCTTTGTATCTATGTATATCTATGATGAACTATAACTAATTGTATGTTTGAAGTCATTTTGTTGATTATCAGCCGAGTTATAGATGCGATGATAGACATTAATAAGTTAATGCATTTTCATTAATGTCAACTTGTTTTGATTATCATTTTGATGACAAACATCGAAATTATGGATTAAAGATTTGGAACAAACAAAGTTTATGTAGTGAGTAACTGAAGAGTTATGTATACACCAAGTAATAGTAAACACCGAGTAAATATAGTGTATACCGAGAAGAGTGATAACCGAGCTAGGGATCACTGACACATCATGATATTGACCAAGAAATAAAAGAAACTGAGGTTGACTAAAATGTTGAGCTAAAAAATAGAAACGTGTTTTTGACGTAGCTGCAGAGGAAGCGTTTAAGCAGCAAAATCAATGATGGAGATTAAGAGGAAAAATCTAAAGGATGGAAATTAAATAAGTTATGATGTCTATATAAGAGACAAGAGATTCATTATGAATCATACATGATTCAATGCTATGATGCGCACACATGCAAAATTCATGCATGACTGTGATGCAGGAGCATCCTGGGTGTAAGGGCAATCTTGCATCACCCAAAAATATGTGTTTTCTATTCAATAAGGGCTATTTTGTACAAAGCTGCTATTTTTGGAAACTTGCTATTTTTAGTAAGTTGGCCATTTGAACTCGGAATGTTCTGATTTTTTAGGTGAAGGTTCATCTTAGTCATATAAGCATGCCAGTTGAGTTACATTGCCATAGCATTTGTATTGGCGAAGTTATTAAGGATTTACTATTGAGATTTTAGGGTGCGAAACCTTTGAGCTCAATTTTCAGGACCTTAGAGGCTCTCAATTGAGGTTGAACCCCTAATTGACTAGCACTTTACGTGTCAGCCACTGTAGATCTCGATCTTCCCTTTCTGGAAAGTGGCTATAATAGCCAATCAGAGCTACGGTTCAAAAGTTACGACTTCCAGAAGTTGGGCTACCTAATCTCATATTTTGTAAATATTTGAAGCCAACCCTTTTGTAATAAAAGTGAAAAATAATTAAGGGTAGTCGGCCTTAATGGCTAGATTTCTGGAACCTTCTCGAGCGGTGGAAAATTGTCTATTTAAGGAAGGCCCGTAGTGTTTTCTACAACAATTCTGGGTGATTATTTGAGGCTTTGTCCTAAATATTATTGTAAGGGATGCCCATGTGGCTTTTGATATTGTAATTCTAAAGTTTTTAATTCCACATTTGTGGAGCCAATAAGAAGTCAATTTTCTTTTCTTGCAAATTTCTGTTGTTTCTCTCTGTTTCTGATGTGTACTTGTGGTATTAAGGGGAGTCCCCTTCATCAAGTGGTATCAGAGCGAGAAGTTCCTGAGTGTGTAGATAGATCACTGATTGTGAGGAAGTTTGCACTAGGACCGTGGTTAGGGTTTCATCAATAAGGGCAAAAATACCTCCACGAAGGGAGCGTGGTGGAAGAGCCGGAGGTGTTCCACCTGAGGTTAGAACCCTCCAGAGACAAGAGCGAGCATTGCAGGAAGAGATTTGCAGAGGTATGAATCTTGTCGTAAGAGAGGAAAGTGAGGATGAAGCTGAAGTAGAAGGAGATTTTGATCAAGAAGGTGAAGGCGAAACTTTGAACCAAGAGGAGGAAAGGGTTTTTCAGACAATTTCCAAGATTGGGAAAAGACCTAAGCTTGAGTTCCCACATTTTTGGGAAATCTTAACCCAGAAGAGATGATCGGCTGGATCAATGAAATAGAAGAATATTTTGAGTATGAAGATATTGAGGATCCTGATAGGGTAAAATTTGCAAAGGCCCGACTGAAGGGTCATGTGAAGATCTGGTGGCAGGAGATTCAGTTGGAGAAAAATAGAAGAGGAAAGGAGAAAATCACAAGATGGGAACATATGGTGGATAAATTGAAGTGATGGTTCATTCCTGTTGATTATGAGCTTGATCTACTAAAGAAAATGCAAGGTTTGAAGCAAGCAGGGAAATCTGTCTAGGAGTATACATAGGAGTTCTATCGAATCCTCATCAGAATAAGCCATGCGAAAGCTAACAAGGAGAAAGTTACCCATTACCTTAATGGGTTGAGGCCGAGCATCCAGGAGTAGTTGAACCTGATTTGAATGAGCAGTATTGAAGAGGCATACCAGTTTTCCCTAAAGGTAGAGAAAAAGTTAAACAAGAAGTTTGAAAGTAGGCAAAGCAGAAGAGGTCATGGTGGAAGATCTGGTGGATGATCTTATGGAGGCCGAAATGAAGATCAAAAAAAGAAGGATGAGGCCAGTAGTAGCCAAGGTCAGAGGGGAAATAATTTCAATCAAAATAATAGAGATCAAAGAGGAAGAGGACAAGGAAAAGGATCAGGAAGAGGAGGCTTCCGTGGAACATGTTTTCACTATGGAGAAGAAGGTCATAGGGCATAAGAATTTCCTCAACACCAAGGAAGGGAAAATAGGAGAAATGATAGCCACGCTAGAGTCACACATGTGGACGAAGATGAAAAATCATCTCATTCTGAAGATGCTGAAGGAGGAGAAGCCCTAGTTAACACAAGAGTCCTGCTGAGTGGTGAAAATGAACCTAAGCAAAGGAGGAGCTTGTTTCACACTAGGTTCAAGTGTTAGAATAAGTGTTGTAATGTGATTATTGATAGCAGAAGTACTGACAATCTGGTATCAGGAGAGATGGTCACAAAGTTGAAGCTCAAGAGGTAGAAACACCCACATCCATACCAGATCGCCTGGGTGTAGGATGACCACAAGGTCATGGTTAATGAACAGTTCCTAGTAAAGTTCAAGATTGGAAGGTACTATGATGAGGTACTATGTGATATCATACCTATGGATGCTTGTCATATGTTGTTGGGAAGGCTATGGCAGATTGATAGGCATGTTGTACATGATGGCCATGCAAATACATATTCCCTGACAAAGGATGGAGTGCGACATAAGCTAAAACCATTGAACAATATAGAAGAAAAGTTATGTAGTAATGCAAGAATAACTTTTTTTGATGGAAGAAAATTCCTAGAGGGTATGAAGCATGAGCATATGTGTTTTTATTTAATTCCAAAAGCTAGTAAGGAGGAAGTAGAAGATGTGCCTGTAGA
>MU225608.1:337748-352792 GCA_018584345.1 Thuja plicata | reverse complement strand
ATTAAAAGGGAGATTAAATCTTTTAATTAAATAAGAGGAATTTTATTTAATTAAAAGAGAGATTAAATCTTTTAATTAGATAAAAATGATCAAACCTTAAGAAATATTGAAATAATTGAATTAATTGCAATTTGATCAAAGAAATTGATTTGAATTGAAAATGTTCCAAAGCATTGATTCAGGAATTTGATAAATTGATAAAATGATAAAATGGGGCCCAAAGTCTAGGCGACCATTTTAGGGTGCATACAAAACCCTTGCTCTGGTTAGCGAGAATTATTATTGGCCACAGTTGTAGCAAGATGTCAAGAAGTTTTTACAGAGTTGTAGAGTATGTCAAATGGCAAAAGGAGCAAAGAAGAATACATGATTGTATCAGCCATTACTTGTACCAGAGAAGCCTTGGGAGGATATCAGTATGGACTTTGTTCTTGGTTTACCAAGGACTCAAAGGGGACATGATTCAATTTTTGTGGTGGTTGACAGGTTTTCAAAGATGACACATATTATTCCCTGTAAGAAGACTAATGATGCTATTCATGTGGCTGAATTATTTTTCAAAGAAGTCATGAGACTAGATGGTCTGCCAAAGAGTATAGTTTCAGATCAAGACACTAGGTTTGTTGGATATTTATGGCGTACATTGTGAAAGAAGTTGAAGATAGACTAGAAGTTCAGCTCATCACATCATCCACAGATGGATGGACATACAAAGGTGGTGAATAGGAGTTTGAGAAATTTGCTGAGATGTTTGGTTGGACATAAGCCAATAGGCTGGGATTTGATTTTACCACAGGCAGAATTTGCATACAATAATTCTGTCAACAGGAGCACTGGTAAATCACCATTCTAGATTATATTTGGAAGTAGTCCCAAAAATACTTTAGAGTTGAGGAAGATAGATAAAAGAGAGATAAGTAGTGCTGAAGCTGAGGATTTTGCAGAACATTTGAAGAACATCCATGAGGAGGTGAGGAAGCACATTACCAAGATGAATGCATAGTATAAAGCTAAGGCAGATGAGAGAAGGAGGCATAAATAATTTTAGATTGGGGATGAATTCATGGTTCATTTGCAGAAGGAATGATTTGTAGTTGGTACATATAACAAGTTGAAAATGAAGAAGATTGGGCCATGTATGATACTGAAGAAGCATGATTTTGGAAATGCTTATGAGGTAGAATTTCCTACTGAGTTGAATATTTCACTAGTATTTAACATTGTAGATTTGACAGAGTACCATGAAGGGGGTGTTGAAGGCGAGGTCATAGAAGCACAGTGGAGTATTCTAGCTACTACTTCAGCTACCAATGAGATTGAAGATATACTAGATAGTCGCATTGGTAGAGGCATAAGGAACAGGACATATGAAGAATATATAGTCAAATGGAGAGGATGACCTGTAGAAGATTCATCATAGATGACAAAGGAGGAGGTTGACCATCTTGGTTTTCCTTTGTACACCTGAGACATGACAGGGTCACTTCTCAAATTACCCTGGGTGTCTGATGTAGGAGCATCCAAGGTGTAAGGGCAATCTTGCATCACACAAAAAAATGTGTTTTCTATTCAATAAGGGCCATTTTGTACAAAGCTTCTATTTTTGAAAACTTGCTATTTTTAGTAAGTTGGCCATTTAAACTCGGAATATTCTAATTTTTCAGGTGAAGGTTCATCTTAGTCATATAAGCATGCCAGTTGAGTTTCATTGCCATAGCATCTTTAGCAAAGTTATTAAGGATTTACTATTGAGATTTTAGGGTGCGAAACCTTTGAGCTCAATTTTTAAGACCTTAGAGCCTCCTGATTGAGGTTGAACCCCCAATTGATTGGTGCTTCTTGTGTCAGCCACTGTAGATCGCGATCTCCCCTTTCTAGAAAGTGGTATAGTAGCCAATCGAAGCTACAGTTAAAAATTTATGGCTTCCAGAAGTTGGGCTACCTAATCTCATATTTTGTAAATATTTAAAGCTGACCCTTTTGTAATAAAAGTAAAAAATAATTAAGGGTAATCAGCCTTAATGGCTAGATTTATGGAACCTTCTCGGGCGGTGGAAAATTGCCTATTTAAGGAAGGCCCGTAGTGTTTTCTAGGGCAGTTCTAGGTGGTTATTTGAGGATTTTTCCTACAGATTATTGTTAGGGATGCCCATGTGGCTTTTGATATTGTAATTCTAAAGTTTTTAATTCTACATTTGTGGAGCCCATAAGAAGTCAATTTTATGTTCTTGCAAATTTTTGTTGTTTCTCTCTGTTTCTTTTGTTTACTTGTGGTATTAAGGGGAGTCCCCTTCATCAGACTGATCATACTGGTTGAAGATAGAACCAAACATTTTTGCAGACAACACCTAGCGACAGAGGAAAGATAATTAACCTAGAAGAAAAGAGTATGAAGAATCAGAGGAATTGAAGTGAACATATTGATCAGAGGTATTATGTACTTAGCATTGATCTAAAAATCTGCAAATAGACTTGTATTTGATTCAGATCATTATTGTATCAGTTTAACCATTGTTATAGATAAATCTCTTAACTGAGTAGGACTTGAAAGTATTTATTAGGACATTCAAATGAATGTTGAGTGTTTTCTTGTTGAACCCATAGTAAATGATTGGTCAAGGGAGAAATTTTAGTGATCAATCCTCTAGAACCTGTTCATATTTAATAGTGTGCATTGTAAGCTTTAATAGGGTTAGCTCTTAACCGAGCTCACTTTAGAAGAGTGAAATATTTTGGGTTACTAGTCCCAAGTGGTTTTTCCCTTAGTAGGGTTTCCAAATTAAAAATATATTTGTTAATGTGTATGATTGTTTTGGATTGTTATTTTTCTTTACACATTTCTTTATCTACATTGATCAGTAATCACACTAATTGTTTTACTGCTACTTGGTAACTAAAGTTTGAGATCACAATTTATATTTCACCGAGTTAATTTATATGTTTGAAATTATTGTTATATACATCTGGGAGAATTTGGGACTGTAAGATAAATAGAGCTAACTGATCCACCCCCCTTTCAGTTATCTAACAATTGGTATCAGAGCATAGAGTGCTTAGAAGGAAAGTTTTAAAGGACTTAATCTAAAGATCACAAGATGTATAAGAGTGATGCACCTAAGATGAACAAGGAGAACATCTCAACATGGATGAGCAGAATAAGACTATTCTTGTCAAGGATTGGAGATAACATAACGCTATACCTAGATACTAAATTCATCCTACCTCTTGGACCTTTGACTATTAATCAAATAAGAGAGAGACATGAACACAATAATATGATGGTAGAACTTGCTTCTTCACTAACTAATGCTGAATTTGAGGATATCAAGACATGTACATAAGAAAAGGAGATGTTGGACAAGGTTACACTAGTTTATGGAGGTGATGCAAATGTACAAAGAGATAAAATTGAAAGCCTCTGAGGAAAATTTGATGACATGAGAATGAAAGGAGAAAACATAATACAGTATAAAAAATGAATCAAGGAGGTTGTGAATGCTCTTTGTGGAGCAGGTGGAGTTATTGATGAAGGCACTATTGTGAGTAAGATTCTTAGAACTTTGTTGCCTATTTATTCTATTAGAGTCTATGCTATACATGAAATGAGAGCAGCACCTGGAAATGATATTACAATTGATAGTCTAGTCGATAGACTAATTTCATTTGAGCTGAACAATTTTAAAAATAGTGTTGTTCCTACTATTGAATGTGCATTGATGTCCTCTCTGAAAATTAGTAAATCTAATAACAAACACATGATAAGAAATGATAGTGATAGTGATAGTGATGATAAAGAACTTGATGAACTTTTTCAACATTAATGGTTAGAAGATTGCACAAAGGTAAAGGAAGGTATAAAGGTAAACTACCTTTGATATTCTATAATTGTAAATAAATTGGATACTTTTCTGCCAGATGCCCTAATAGAAAAAGTGATGAAAGAAATAAAAGGTCTTGTGACATAAACGATGATCGAGACTATAGAAGAAATCGACAGTATGACAAAAGGAGTAACCACGATTACCAAGACAAAGGCAAGAAGGCATGTTACATTGCTGAAGATAAAGATAAAGACACCGACACCGACACTCAAGACAGTATTTGTAGCTTTGAAAGAAGATTCATAAGAGGATGAAATCTATGTTAAAAAAACACTTATTTCTAAAGTTAGAAAGCACAACATTTAGGTAATTGATAGTGGCTGCACACATCACATGATTGGAGATAAATAAATATTTGAATTTCTTGAGCATTATAATGGTGGATATGTTAGAATGGGAAATGATACACCTTGTAAACTAATGCAGAGGTGATAGCAAGAAGTGTGGACTTGGTCCTTTCTCTTCCTTGAGACACCTAACTCAACTTATGCCCTCCTTGGATCCTTGATCCCTCTTTACACAATTTTTTCTACCTATTCAAATTGGTGGAACTACTTATTGACCTTTCCCAATTGAATACCATCCAATTCAAAATCATGGAATTTTGTGCTTTAGGGACACTAGCCCTATTTCAAGCCACAAAATAGAAATCTTCACCAGTGACTTCACCAACCCTAATTTTCTATTGGGATACCTTCCTTATATCGTAAGGACTAAGAATCACCCTTTGGTTTGGTCCTCCAACTGTTGTACAACACCTATCTAGGACTGCCCTAGAATTCCTTATAGGTCTGTCCAGGTGGTTTTTTGAGCTTAAATTTTCCTCCTGATCACCTTTTATAAAACTAAGATATATCTAGATACCCTTTTTTAAGTTATACTGAACCCCAAAGCCTTAGGTTCCAACTTCACTCCAGCAACACCTAACACTCACAAAGTTCACAGACCTAATTGGCCAAATTAGGCTTGGATATCAAAGCAACTACTAAGAATTGGGTGCATGGAATTGATACAGTGATTCAAACCTCTTCAAATAACTCCCCAAAACACAAATCCACCTTTAGTTAACTCAACTAGACTATGTACTCAACACAACACTTCATTCACCTTCATTCTAGGCTGAATATATTGAGATATTCATCCTAGAGCTTGATGCATGAGGGATTTACTCTCTGAGCCATCTTTTGATCTATTGGAATCCATAAATATACCATCATAACTTTCATTTTCTAGAATATTAATTAATTCCACCAGACAAAATTCAAGTTAGGACTCCATTAGTGAAATGAGCTTCTAATAAACCTCTTCCCAGACTAGTTTTGGAAAACTAAATCAATAACACTTCAAACCAAAACTAAATAAATTAAAACCAATTGGAAAGTAACACTAACATAGAGGGCCTTCAAAACATCAAATTGGTTTTCAAATATCACACCAAACACGACCGTACAGTTTAGAAATACTCAGAAAAACTCTCCATCTTCCATTCCTATTGGATCAAAACTTCAATACATAACTTCTACCCATCTTGGTTCAAAGTAATCACTTAAAAAAACTTGATATGTGACTTCAAATCAATCCAAAATTCCCTATGACTTTTGGTCTTCCATATTGCAATTCTCAAGCAAGTTTTGGAAGTTGCACGAGCAACATTTTTACATCTTTTGCAACATTTGGTAAAATATTTTCTTTTTGCACTCGAAGACTTTTGGATTGGATACAAACCTATCAAGTTGACATAATATGACCAAAATGAAATAGATCCAATTAATTTAACACTTAGGACTCCTAAAAGCATAAAAGTATACTTAAAGAAAATTAATCCTAAACAGATGATCCAAATCGAATATGCCATCTCTAGGCTCATAAGATTGCCTAAGACATCCTTGACCAGACACATGGATCCAAAACCAAAATAGGATGATCCTCTAGGACCAATTGAGTTATTACAAACTCAAATATTGCAAAGTGATAGTCAATCAGTGACAGTCATGGGTGCACTGCACCATAAAGTGAAAGGAAAAGGTACTATATTGCTAAACAATAAGATCAAATGTGGGAATGCATAAAGGACTTAATTATAATCCGTTGAGTGTTTCATAGTTGAATAACATAGGTCGCCGAGTTTCATTTGAAAACATAAAAGCTAGAATCTATGATGAAACAAGAAATTTGATCGACACTAGAGAACAATCAAAACGTAATCTATTCTATCTTGACATTGCTAAAACTAATTGTTTGGTGGCTAGGAATCAAGATTTATGGTTGTGGCATAAGAGGTTATGTCATGTAAATTTTTACAACATGGTTAAGATCAATAAGAAAAGAAAAGTAAGAGATTTACCAAGCTTATCTAAACGTACCATGTCATGTGCAACAATTTTCAAATGGGAAAGATGTCAAAATCTAGTTTTAAGAGAAAAAATTTCTCTTCTAATGACATTTTGGAGTTAGTTCATCCAAACCTATGTGGACCTATGAGAATACAAATTTATTATGGCGATAGATACTTTGTTTTATTTGTTGATGACTACTCTAGAATGATGACTATTATGTTCTTAAAAGAGAAATATTAAGCATTTAAGATGTTCAAATGGTACAAATCTAAAGTGGAAAAAGAAAGTGGTAAAGTAATGAAATGTTTAATATTTGACAGAGGAGGTGAATTTATTTATGATGATTTCACTAACTTTTGCAATGAGTATGGAATTAAGAGATAGGTCTCTACACCGAGAACACCACAAAAGAATGGGATTGCTGAAAGAAGAAATAGATCAATTATGGATTGTGCTAGATCATTGATGATTGAAAAGAATGTTGCACAAGTATACTGGAGGGAAGTTGTTAGTATAGTTGTATACACATTGAACTGAGTATAACTGAAGAAAGATACAAACAAGACACCTTATGAATTATGGTATGGTTATAAACCTAATGTGAGTTACATTAGAATATTTGGAAGTCGATGCTATATATTGAAAGATGATAGAAATGGAAAATTTGACTTAAAAAGTGATGAAGGAATATTTCTAGGACATTAAACTAAGAGAAAAGATTATAAATGTTTGAACAAGTCTTCTAACAAGATCATTGAAAGTGAAAAAGTAAGAGTTGATGAATTTGACGAGAAGAATGACGAGGAAAGAAAAAGAGAACCTAAAGACTACAATAGATTTGTTTAGATTGAATAACCTAACACTTTTCCTGAGAAAATACCTAATGTTACCGAGCAACAAGGTAATGTTACCGAGCATCAAGATGCACCAACTGAGAATCAAGAAGTTGTTGCAATTGAAGATCACGATGATATACCAACTGAAGAACAAAGGAATGAACCTATACTTGCAAAATATGTAAGAAGACATCATCCACAAAATCATAATATTGGAGATAAAAGAGATGGCATGATGACATGAAGTAAGTTGAATAATAACACATGTTTGATTTATAAATTTGAACCTAAAACTATTAAAGATTCACTTAAAAATGAAGAATGGATTAATGCAATGAATGAATAAATTGAGAAGATACAGAAGAACAAAACATGGACATTGGTACCAAGACTGAGATATAAGAATGTATTTGGCACCAAATGGATATTCAGAAACAAATTAAATAAGAATGTAGATGTAACCAGAAACAAGGCAAGACTAGTATGAAAAGGGTATGCACAAGAAGAAGGTATTGAATATGGAGAAACTTTGGCACTCGTTGCTAGACTTGAAGGAGTTAGAATATTACTTGCTTATATTGCATACAAAGGATTCAAAGTATATCAAATAGATGTTAAATCTACGTTTCTGAATGGAATAGTGGAAGAAGAGGTATACATTGAACAACTTGAAGGTTTTGTTGATCCTACTCAAGAAAGCATGGTATGTAATTTACACAAAGCATTATATGGATTGAAACAAGTACCGAGAGCATGGTATGAAAGAATACACTCCTACCTTATCAGTATTGGATTTATTAGAACAAGTGATAACAAAAATTTGTATTTAAAAGGAGGAAATGATGATAAAACTCTAATTGATGAAATTTTTGTTGATGATATTATATTTGGAGGTGATGATAACTTATGCAAATCATTCGCTGATAAAATGAAGAAATAATTTGAAATGTCAATGTTTGGAGAGATCAATTTTTTTCTTGGCTTGTAATTTTTACAATAGGTTGAAGGCATCTACATTACTCAATCCAAATACATCAACAAAGTATTGAAGACCTTCAGAATGGAAGAATCAAAACCAGTCAGAACACCTATGGTTACAGGAGGCAAATTGACAAAGGAAGATAAGAAAACTGAGGTAAATAAGACATTGAACAAATATATGATTAGAAAATTGATGTATGTTGTACACACAAGACCAGACATTGCACACATAGATAGAATTGTAGAAAAAATTTCTACTAATCCTAAAGAATCACATATGACTATTGTAAAGAGAATTTTTAGATACTTAAAGAACACTGAAGATTATGGAGTCTGGTACAAGAGAGAATGAAAATTTAAACTGAAAGTTTACACAGATGCTAATTGGGCTCGGCACATTGATGATAGAAAGAGCACTACTATGGGAGCATTCTTTGTGGGAGAAAGATTAGTTACTTGGATAAGTAAAAAGAAAGGATGCATATCTTAGTTAACTGCAGAAGCATAATATGTTACTACTACTGCAAATTGTTCAAACATTGCATGGATAAAACAAATTTTTAAAGGAATGAATGAAGAGATCACTGACCCGGTGCTAATTAATTGTGATAACACTAGTGCAATAAATATTTTAAAAAACCCAGTGATTCATGTAAAAAGAAAGCATATATCTTTAAAATATCACTACTTGAGGGAACAAGTGCAATAAAAACAAGTTACACTGGAATATGTATAATCAAAAGAATAACTAGCTGACATATTCAATAAACCCTTACCAAAGGATACATTTGAGTGCTTGAGGAATATACTAGGGGTTCTTCCCTTGCCTATCGGTCACTAAGATGACTAGGAGGTTGCATCAACTTGCATGTAATCAGAATATTACTCATGTTGATACAAAGCAGAACTGGACTGACAATTGCATATCACTACACTACAAGGTACTTATACTGCTGCACCGAATACTAGAGATATGTTTTTTCTAATGAAGAGTTGTATATTTATATTTGGCATTGTTGTCAAAGGGAGTGAAATGATTCAATGAAATATCTATCCACTACTAGGGATAAAAGGAGAAAATAGAAAGGAAGGAGAAATGAAATATCTATTCATTAAAGGGAAAGAAGATTCAAGAATAGAAGAGTCAAATCTGCATGGTGAGTTTTTAATGCCGACAAATATTATCTATACAAGCTAGGGAGAGCTACAACATTTGGCATATAGTTGTAGAACATAATTTTGGTATTCTATGGCATTTTCACATTGCATATTTCATATTGTGTTGCCATTAATGCCAAAGGGAGAGAAGGATGAACTACAACTAATTGTATATTTGAAGTCATTTTGTTGATGATAACCTGAGTTTTAGATGTGGTTCTAGACATTAATCAATTAATATATTGTCATTGATGTAAACTTGTTTTGATTATCATTGTGATGAAAAACATCTATTATGGATAAAAGATCTAGAAAAAACAAAGTTAATGTGGTTGGTAATTGAAGAGTTTTGTATACACCGAATAACAGTGAACACCGAGTAAATATAGTATATACCGAGCACAGTAATAACTAAGCTAATGATCACTGACACATCACGATATTGACCGAGCAATAAAAGAAACTGAGGCCAACTAAAATGATGAGATGACAAATTGATGATTTTGAGGTAATTGATAAGATTTGTGATGATGATCAAATGGCTATGAAAATTCAAGGATGATCAGACGAAGAAGATTGAAACATTTTTTTGACACAACTGCTGAGGAAGGTTTAAGTGGAAAAATCAACAATGGAGATTAAGCAAAAAAATATAAAGGATGGAAATTAAATGAGTTATGATGTCTATGTAAGAGACAAGAGATTCATTATGGATCATATATGATGTGATGCTATGATGCACACACATGCAAAATTCATGCATGACTATTCAAACTGGTTGAAGACACAACCAAGCATTTGTGCAGACAATACTTAGGGACAGAAGAAAGAGTATTTCCTGAGAAGAATAGAGTATGAAAAATCAAAGGAAATGAAGTGAATATATTAATCAGAGGTATTATGTACTTAGCATAGATCTAAAAATATACAAACAGAGTTGTATTTGAATCAGATCATTACTAAATCAGTTTAACCATTGTTACAGATAAATCTCTTAACCGAGTAGGACTTGAAAGTCTTTATTATGACATTCAAATGAATGTTGAGTGTTTTCTTGTTGACCCTATAGTGAATGATTGGTCAAGGGAAAAATATTTTTGATAAATCCTCTAACCAGGTGACATTTAATAGTGTCCATTGTAACCTTTAATAGTGTTGGCTCTTAACTGAGCTCACTTTAGAAGAGTGAAATATTTTGGGTTACAGGTCCCAGTATTTTTCCCTTAGCAGGGTTTCCACATTAAAATTAGATGTGTTAATGTATATGATTTTTTTGGATTGTTATTTTTCTTTACACGTTACTTTATCTGCATTGATCGGTAATCACAATAATTGTTTTACTGCTACTTGGTAACTAAAGTTAGAGATCACAGTTTATATTTCACCGAGTTGATTTATATGTTTGAAATTATTGTTATATACATCTGGGAGAATATGGGACTGTAGGATAACTGAAGCTAAATTATTCACCCCCATCAGTTATCTAACATATGTGTACATATGTGCATAAATATGCATGACACACACATTCATACACACATAGTTGTATATTTTTACAAATGTGTACGACATCTATGTGGTTATATGTTGATATGATTGAATAATATTTGTATTACATGTTTCATTAGTATGATAATTTTATGTGATGATCGTAGGATATTTCATAATTAAGATGCTCACATCCTCTCATTTTATCTTTGATCACGTTTAGGTATCCATGATTATATCTTATTCAACAAAATATATATGGTGATTAAATTTTATTTGATGCTTATAATGATGAAATATCTAGGTCAATGAAAAGAATGGGGATAGAACCACAAAATTTCTAGAAAGTAATTTTTTAGGTTAACCCAAATTTCTTTAATGTAGATTTAATATATCTAGTCAAAGTCAAGACCAAAACCTTGTACCAAATGTTCATCAACATGAGATATAAGTATGGTGGATATCTCTTACCATTATATTGGTACATGATCTTTTATTAAACAACTATTTATTAGTCCCTAAAAAGTTCACTCTAATTTATAGATCTATGAATGTTATAGTATTTGAATATTTAAGAAAATAATTTAATTTTGCAGAGTAACATATCTATTTAAAATTCAAATACAAAATACATTAGACTTCGTACCAAATTTATAAAGTATTTATCACTTTTTAACACAATATTAGGTCATAAACTAGATAACATTCTATGCATAATAAAAATTAATAATTATAAGACATGACTAGTTTAAGGCATTGTAGATGTAGATTTTGATTTCTTTTCTTAATCCAATTGAATACATAATAAAGATAACTATGTTAGATGAAATGGTATTTAAAAGCTATTCTCCTTGCCTATTAATATTTATTGTAGCTGTTCAGAAAACTATTTTGAAAAATAGTTTTAATTACTAGTCCTTAATATATATATATATATATATAAGTTATCGCATTCATAAAAGTGATATATTTTGATAAGTACAAGATATTTTCCACTGCATGCGAAATTATGATATAGCTTTAAATATTCAGTTGTGTAGTTTTGTGTCAAACTCATTGACCCAAGTTTAATGAGTAGTGTTCACAAGAACCCATCTCTCATTCTAATGAATGAAATACAACATTCTATTGGGCCTTTTGAAGAGGTTACTCATCCCTATACAAATCCAATTCAAGAATGCTTAATGATGGAGTTCCTCTCAATGTTAGGCACACTTAGCTTGATAACCTACTTGTAAAATCTTTAGCAAGTGTTGTCTCTTACATAGTTTAGTTTTGTACCATTGGGAAAATGTTACCATTGATGTCAAATTTGTCTGAGCAATTGTATCATTGATGTCAAGGTATCTAAAAGAGTGAAATTACTATGATGTTTAATGTTTGAGCACTTAGCATTTGAAAAGGATAAGACAAGATAGCATTTATGGATCTCTTAACGTTGTCATTATTCTTTGGAATTAGTAGTTCCTAACTATCTTTCACATTTTATGTTGTCTACAAGTATCTAGATATGTTTCTAAGATATATCAGTCAAAAAGAATATCCATTCTCAATTGCACTGTTAAGGTGTTTTGTTATGCATTTTATCATAGTTTTAAGAGTTATGATTTATGGTTTTAAAGATAAGT
Organism: Thuja plicata; assembly: GCA_018584345.1. Lineage (NCBI taxonomy): Eukaryota > Viridiplantae > Streptophyta > Pinopsida > Cupressales > Cupressaceae > Thuja > Thuja plicata. The sequence goes on along the minus strand of MU225608.1, from coordinate 340,484 downwards.
ATAAATACATATTGTAGTAGCATATTCCATAGTTTCAGTGGATTGGTCAATATGAATAAATTTAGAGAAGGAAAATAAATTCTCAATACTAGTCGGTTGATGTTCTAGTTCGATGCACTAGAGGTTTGTAATGTCCATTGGAGACAAAGAGAGGATTTGGATGTTAATTGGGGTTTTTATAGTGTATGTTGAGTAACATGTGGGCCTTTATAAGTTTGGTTATAGGTTTATCCTTATTGCTAACATGTAGAAAGGGTGATCATATTCTAGACTGACATGTGAATGTAATTATTATGTAATCTCTCTCTCTCTCTCTCTCTCTCTCTCTCTCTCTCTCTCTCTCTCTCTCTCTCTCTCTCATATTAATATATGTACACACACAAGTGTGTGTGTGTGTGTGTGTGTGTGTGTGTGTGTGTGTGTGTGTTATATCTAGATTCATTTCCAGTGAGTCTGTTGTATACATATCCAAAAGTTGTGGTTAATATCAATTATGTGAGTTATTTAATGTGAGAAGCATCTCAATCACTGTGTGCAAGTTTTCTCGAAGATTATATACACTATTTTATGATGTTTTGAAGATGATCATATCAGGAAGAAGATGAATATTCAGCCCTAAAGTTCTATATTTCAATTTTCTTGTACTCTGATGAGATTGGTGTCTCTCATGTTGAGTTGGTGCTTAGAGTGTGAATGAGGAATGGGTGTCTCCTATAGGTTTGTTCCTCCAAGTGTAGTTGGGATTTTGTGCCTCCAATAGATTTGTGCCTACTCTCATTTTTTGAATTTCCATTTAAATATGGTGTTCATATATATGAATGTGTACTCTTTGATTAATTGATTCCTTTAGGAATATTTGAAAATGCAAATCATTTTACATATATTTTATACTCTCCAAATTGATTATTTTTTGTACATATAATTAATACATAATGATTAGTATCATATAACATTATATAAGACTAAATCGTTACTATAAAACTACTTAATAATTTTGTGCGAAAAATCTATCAATGCGAGACTACCAAAGTTTTTATATGGTACCAAATTAATGATACGGAGATATACTTTCACATATATTTTCTCATTGTGATCTTAAGACATCACTTAAATATATTTTATCATATATTAGTAGAATTCAAATCATCAAAATTTCTTTATAGTTTTTCAGTACAGAACTATCTTAAACTTCTAAACCTAATAATCACTTGAATACCAGAAATCTAAGTTCAAAATGAATTCATCCCCCACATGAAATCTCCATGAAATACAAAACGATAAAGTCATCAGTATGTTGTTCATTGCGTCTTATCTCTACCGTGAAAACACGCCATACTGAAATTTTTTATATGTACACTCGCAATGATTTTCAATGTGAATGTTCGCCAATGGGAAAAAGACTGTAATGTGAATATACCCAAGTTCTTTTTCGTACAAAACATGATTTAACTGGAACTCTCACGAGCAATTCAAGCATGAATTGATTGTAAGCACGAAAATGAGTAGAACTCTACCTTTCTAAGCCACAAATCCAATACTGCGCCTCCATCTATGGATGTCAAGTATTGATTTAGTTATTAGTAGAAGGCATTCTGCAATTGCATTTAGTTTTATTTCTTGAATGGGTTGTCAGTTCATAAATGTCTTTAAATCTCGATGATATTTTTCAGGTTCGAGTCATTAAGCCTTTGCTTAAAGGATTCTTTACGAGTTATTGATTTTAGGGTTTTCTATTGTAAGTACTTTTGTAAGTGAATAAATTTTTTAAATATTTAAAATCGGAATATTCATATAAATAAATAAAAAATAACAAGAATTACATCAACATAAACTTGAGTGTTACACTTGTAAGCATTTCTTTAGAGTTTTTATCTTTTGTGATGATTTTTGTGTCATTTGATGCTTGGGTTGCAATGGGGAATATTTTCCACTCTTTACTTCTATCAATACTTGTTCTATTTGATAACTATTTTCTTCTTCTACCCACTTTTTAAGAAATGATTTTGCTAAATGTAACTAAATAGAAATATTTATAGATGTAAGAGTGCAAACAAATCATGTTTTCTAGGATTTGTGAATTAAATAGGAAGATATGCAAGGTATAGAAATGATATGTTATTGAGATATGAGATTTTAGGTATATGTATGCAATCTAATATCTTAGCTATCAACACATGACAATTGGGAACTTAAATAGGTCTAGCTACAATTCTAATAGGTGAGCTAAATGTTGAATGGGATAGTGGTTGATATATGTGAAATTTGGATTTTGTAATAGAAAAATGATGACTGAAGAATATTACTAAATCATAAAATAAAAATTTAACATAGTAATTGTGATCTGAAAATTGGAAACAAAAGGATCCTGGGTGTCCCATTCTGAGGTTGTTTGTGCTAATAGAATCGAGCAAAATTGTAGCTCAGGGGGTCCTATAGGTCTATCTCTCAAAAAATCAAATAAAATTGTGCAATTAATTTAGTTGACTTTAAGTTGATTTTTTGTGAATGGGCTGTCAAGTTCATAAATTTCTTAAAAACTAGATAATATTTTTCACATTTGAATCACTAAGCCTTTGATTTAAGGATTATTTAAAAGCTATTGTGATGCGGGAGCATCCTGGGTGTAAGGGCAATCTTGCATCACCCAAAAAATATTTCTGTTTTCTTTTCAATAAGGGCTACCTTGTGCAGAGCTGCTATTTATGGAAACTTGCTATTTTTAGTAAGTTGGTCATA
>MU225608.1:297034-332396 GCA_018584345.1 Thuja plicata | reverse complement strand
GAGCTGCTATTTATGGAAACTTGCTATTTTTAGTAAGTTGGTCATACGATCTCGAAATGTTCTGATTTTGCATGTGGAGGTTCATCTCAGTCATATTAGCCTACCAGTAAAGTTTCATGGCTAGATCGAGTCTAGTTTTGAAGATATTAAAAATTTTCGGTATTGAAAACAGGGTACAGAAACTTCGGGCTCAGTTTTGAAGGCTTTAGAGGCCCCGTATGAGGTCAAAACTTGGGCTGAATGATGCTTGCATAATTTAGTAGTTGTAGAGCGCTTCGTGGCCTTTCCGAAATGGGGTTATAATAGTCAACTGGGTCAACTGGTGATGACTTATGGTCTCCGAAAGTTGGGCCACCTGAAATAGCAGAAAATAATTTTCCTTCAAAATTTTCGGGTTTCAAAAGTTATTTTGGGCCGACTTTGATGTACTAAATTGAAAAAATAAAATAATTCTAAGTTTGGTCGGCCCTAAGGGCTAAATTTCTAGAACCTTCTCGGGTGGTGGAAATTGCCTATATAAAGAAGGCTCGTAGTGTTGTCTTAGGCAATTCGGGACAGTTCTGGGTAGATCTGGGTAATAATTCAAGGCTGTCCTACATAATATTGTAAGGGGAATGCCCATGTGGCTTTGCATATTGTAATTCTGAAAGTTGTAATTCCACATTTGTGGAGATAATAAGAAGCCCATTTTCTATTCTTGCAAATTGTTGTTGTTTCTCTATTTCTGTTATGTGTTTGTGGCATTAAGGGGAGCACCCTTCATCATATTGTGTAAAAAATATATATGGGTCAAGCTCAAAAAACAAATGATGAATGGTTAAAGAGGTGTAGTGATATATTTCCTTCAAATGAAATTCTTTTGAAGGTGGATAAAAGCAATGAAAATAAATTAATAAATGGAAAACTAATCATTAGTTGAGATTTGAATTTTAAATATTTGTGTGTTTTATATATGTCTATGTATATTAACAAGTGTATATATGTAGAGAGACCTCTATATATGTATGTATATATGTGCATATATGTGTTCATATGATTTACAAAATATTGCATGTATAATTAGATTATCACTTTAGCTGGTGATTGTAGAATCCTTTTATCATGTTCACATCTCATTTTAATATTGATCATTTTTATGTAATCATGACTATATCTTATGAAAATATCTATATTATGTTGTATGATTTCTATTAGGACTTAACAGTGTAGATTTTGAGTAATTTCATTGGTGATGCTAATAGATGTGAAAAATTAGGCTTTCTTGAGAGGTCACTTATTTGAATACTACTCCAACACAGATACTCTTTGACCATGAATTTTCCTCCAATATTAAGCACATCTATCTAGATACCTAATTTGCAAAATCTTCAACAAATGTTGTAACTTATTAATCCATATGATGATTAAAATTTTCTCTAATGCTTATAATGGTGATATTTGAAAAGAATAAAGATTGAACTGCAAGAAATTCCTAGGCACTATTTTTTTCAACCTAATCATTTATTTAATCTAAGTTAGATATATCTAGTCAAAATAGACTACCAAATATTTGGTAGCATGACATCTTTGTAGAGTGGATATCCATTAGTAATAGATTTCTATATGATCTTTGATCAAACAAATATTTTTTTAGTACTTAAAAAGTTCACTTTGACTACCAAATATTAGGTAGCATGACATCTTAAGTAGAGTGGATATCCATTAGTAATAGATCCGTATATGTTATTTCATCAAATAAATATTTTATTAGTACTTAAAAAGTTCACTTAATCTAAGAATTTTATAATTCCTAGATATTTAGTAAATTAGTTAATTTTTTAGAATAATATATTTACTAAAATTCAAATACTAAAGATATTAGACTTAGATATAATTTATATGGTATTTATACATACAATTTATTGATATTTTCCATATGAATTCAAATGATGATATTTTTAGCTGATACCCACAAATATGAAAGATTGGGCATTCCTAAGAGGTCGCATATCTGAATAATACTCCAACTCAAGAAATTTTGACCATGATGTTTCCCCAAGGTTATGTCCACTTAGCTTGATACCCCATTTGCAAAACCTTTAGAAAATATTGTAACTTCTATATTTTACATGTGTACATCATTTAATTAATGATATTTTATCAAATGAACAAATACATTAGAAAGATATAAACTAGAAACATAGGTCTACATTTCTTATTTAAAGCTAGCGATATTGTATTAGAAGGTGCTTAAAATTATTACATTAATTAAATGAATTTCAAATTTGATGTTAAAAGTTACCACTTAATCTTAATTAGTCACTCTCACTCATATCACATGTATATATGTGCTTATATGATCTTTTATATAACATTCATAATTTCTTTTTATTTATGATTCTATTAATAACAAAACCATAGAAGCACATTGCTTCCTATAAATACCTATGCTTTTTACAATATAAGTAAAATACACTATAATATCACATGATACTATTATTATATGAAAATACATATCATTTTATTGTATTTTATACTTTCCAAATTGATCATATTACTTACATACAATTAATACATAACTTAGACTACCTTATATGCTAGAAAGTTATTACTATAAAACTACTCAGTTGCTTAATCAAAATTTATGAATACTTAAGACCACCAAATTCTTTTAGATGATATCAAATCAATGATTTTCAAATATTTTCTTATATACAATCATGGGGTTTTCACTGAAGGGGAAATACACTATCACATGCATTCATATTGAGGGGTTTTAAATGGGGAAAAAAGCGGCAATATATTTCCTAAATAGGGGGTAGGGGTTTTTTTGGGGTGGGGGTAAATATAGGAAAATATGTGTGGGGGTAATTGAGAGGTATTGGAGGGGGGTGACCAAAATTGAGTTTGGGAAAATATTTTTTGAAAATAGGGGGAATCTTTAATATGCCTCAAACACACGTACTATGATTTAGGTTCACTAAGTGAATCCCTCGTCTATCAAATTATCACATTATAAAATAAGATGAATTAGAAGACATCAAGTATGTTTAATCATAAATTTGTAGGGTTCACTTTTGCAGACACCTAAAAATGTCCCAATATAATTAAATAAATATTTTATTAATTTAATTATTTAATCAAATTTCCTATATTAATTAAAGAGATATTTATTATTTATTTAATTAATTCAATACCCTTTTCTATCCTATGATTAAATAATTTTTAATTTATTTAATTATCTATTTACACCTTCTTTTCCACATTTTATTAAATAAATACCTTTATTTATTTTATAAAATCATTATCCTCTTCTTTCTAATTCCCACCAATTATTTTCACTCACATGGATCAACTCCCAAATTTGTAGATGTGTGACAAATGATACTTGTCTCTTCATTTGACTTCTCTTCTCTTCAAATCTCTCAACATGTTTGGATTTAATGCACCTTGTGATGTATTGTGAAAAGTAAATATCTTCTACCTATCACTTAATCTCATCCCTTGATTTCTATTAACCTCTTAACGTCCTTTATTATCAAGATTTCAAACTTACTCCTTACCTATTATTTTATCTTAGCCCTTGATTTTTTTGAGGATTTCTATTAAACACATTTTTCTCCATTCTTTTGAATCTTAACAAGTTATTGAATGCTAATGAACATTTGTGAACTATAGAGCCTTTTGATACTTGTTATTGTGATATTTGAGAAACCTTTACTATCACCATTATCTTATTATTACCACCATTATCATTTTCCTACATTGATTATCTTGCATTAGTCATTCCCTTATATACTCTTGTACATGTAATAAAAAATCTAAGAGTAACTCATTTCAATACAAGATCCTAAAGGATAAGAGAACAATTGATGCAATCACAGTCTAAGTTTCCCCAATAGAGATTGTCCAACCATGCAACAAGAGTCAACACAATGGAAACAAACAACACCAGATCGTTAAGAACTCAATAATGAAGAAGAAACATGTTAGTCCTAAGATCAGATTACTAAGAAGGGGGGTGAATCAGTAATATATCAAATACTCTAACTTTTTAACCTCTTGAAATTAAACCAACATTCACAAGATTAACCTTAATTACAAAAAATGAAAATCATAAACAAGCAATTCCATCCACAAAGTTGACAAATACATTTATCTCGTGGAAACACAAATAGAGAAAAAACCATGGTCAGAATTAGTACCCACTAAATGATGTACTCTTCATAAGTATGCCCTGTGAGGAGCTTAACCCTATTAGGAGTTTACAATAGCATTGTTCGGTGCTACCCGGTTAAGGGATTTTCCTTAGGCATGTTAGGAAATTTACCCTGTTAAGAGTATCCTTGTTAGAAGAATTTGAACACTTGAAAAAATTTCACCTTGATAGAGGATTTACAAAAAAGAGTTGTTAAGATCTACCATGTTAAGTGATTTAACCTCCTACAACTGTTAGGGAATAACAAAAAGAATGATTTGTAGAATAGTACTACCTCTTCTTGATCAAATCCACTGAATCAAACAATCTCTACTAAAAGAACTTAAATCTTCCTTAGCTTGATCACAACTCGCACTTTTTACCACACTTTTCCAACACACGATCAACACACTTAACCTTAAAATTCATCCATTATGTACTAAAATTTTAATCCCACTCCCTTAATCAAGCCCTAAATTAGAATTTCAAACATCTCACTCAGATCTATTGTGACACAAAACAAAATTAAATATATGAAACATATTTTCAAGACCACATCGGCTAATACAACGATTTACATAAGATATTGTGTCAAGGATTTGAACAAGTTTTGACAAAATACAAGCTTCCTCTAGAACCTTCTCCACATGCAAGCATCAAATAATGTGATGACAAATCATTACCTCCAATCATGAAGACACATCACCAGAAAATGACTGACTCAACTGGTTCAAAAAAATTCTCAACATCGATCACTGATCAAAGATTTATTAACTGTCCTCGAAGAGCACAAACACTGTAACTCGTAAACAAGTTTGTCTCTGCTCACTCGTCACCTAACCTTCACACCGCTCACTCAAATTAGTTGTGGTTGCAACTGTAACATTTGAACACTTTTGACCACCATATCTTTTAACCACACCACAAGATACAACAAATATTTGACAAGACATTTAAATCATCTATCACCTATTATTAATTATTCCAGTAGTTGCATTGTTATACTTCATCCAATCACAACTTTCACATAAGATCACTTTAGCAGTAGCATGAAGACAATATTTTTTCCATTAGTATGAAAAGGGAAAACACATTTTGAACCATCAGTAAACACCCACACCAAAAGATATAATTTTAGCATAAACCAAAATTATAGATGATAAAGGTCACCGAAAGTGTTAAGTTCCAGAGAAACCTAACAAGACAGATCACAAGAGAAACCCGACACAGTTTGCATAGTTCAACCTGAAAATGTTAAAGTGTAAACCGACAGAGCAGAAAAGAAGAGGAACCCAACATAATAGTTCATAGAAGGAACACCAACTGACATACAATAGAGAAACCTGAGCATCAGACACTAAAAGTTAGTTATATCCCAAGAAATGTGGATCTGACTTCCATGTTAGATAAACCGCTAATTTTTTATATTTAGGTTTTGATTTGATTTAAAACCATTTCTTGAGGGACAAGCATTGTAATTGTAATTGTAATTGTTTTAATCATTCTAACTGATTGAAAACATTCAAACTAGGAGATCAAGGTCAAGTTGTAAACCTTTGATCATAGAGTTATCTTTGTAATACGTCAAACTTAATTATGTCAATCTATTGTATAAATAGATATGTAATTATTCATTTCATATGGATGTGAGGATGATAGTAGCCAAGGAGCACATCTATGGATTAGACTAAGAGTTTCAAGAAAGAACACCAAAAGATGAATTAGGTTATCAATAACCAGATTCAAGGCTATCGAGTAACAGAAGTATTAATCAATCACATTAGGTGATACACTGTACATGTGAATTTAACTGATCTGTAAATCAACAATTGTAGATTGCATACACTCAGGCCACTGAATATTTTTGTCTACATTCTAACAAGTGTAGCAAATAGAAGAAATCCTTTCAAGAAAGGTGGATTTAATAATCCTTTGTAAATCTCTTAACTGAGAGCACACTAAATAGTGTTGCTAAAGCTCTTAACATAATAGACCTTAACTAGTCTCCACATAATACTCCTAACAGGGTAGATCATCAGAACTGATCAAATTGTAAGCCTTAACTGGCCCCTTCCATTCTGCAGATAGTGAAGCTTTGTGGGTTTCATCCCCACCATAGTTTTTACCCTCTAACAGGGGTTTTCTATGTTACCAAAATCTTGTGTCATGTGTCTATACATTTCATGAATGTTTCTACAAATGTTTTACATGCTTATTAAATTATGAATTGATGTTTCATACATAAAGATAGAATATCACAAATGGTTGGCAATACAATATATTGATTACAAAAGGATAAAGGTTAATTGATAAAAATTTTGAGGGTATTGATTCACCCCCCCTCTCTTAGTACACCATTACATTATTTCCAACAATTGGTATCAGAGCTAGATCTCTTAATTGGAAAATTTTAAAGACTTAAGAGAAAAGATCATACAATGGATATATAGAGACACACCTAGGTCTCCTATAAAGATAGAAACCACTGAAACTCACAGAAACCCTTCATTCATCACAACTATGCTTGGAAACAAACTAAGAACACAAGGTCAATAGTTGACATATGACAACATAATATCTAATCATCCTGTAATCAAATCTACATTATGACATATCCAAAACTCTTCTACCATCACTGCATCATATATGCCAACAATCTCCTCCTTTGACATTGATGGAAACACTCTCTACCTCTCTCCAACATGATACTTTATGCATAAAAATGTTTCCACTTCTGCCTTTCACCTTTTTTTCAATTAATCCCCCCTGCATTGAACTGATCACATCTCCCCTTTCCTTTTGCAAATCTAAGTGTTTTATCCCTTTGTCATACACACATTCTCCTCCTTTGAAAACAATGCCAAAGGCATCCAAAATACCTAATATCTTCTCTACTATTCTTGACTAACCAAAATACATTACTACATAGACTTATCCCCCTAAGGAGTAACCCCACAATATCAATCCAAACATAAAGATTTTCAATGAATACACTTGGATTTATGCAACTTTATCTTCTTTTAATTCCAATCAGATATGGGAATGATCCCCAACCTAACTCTTAGATAATCAAATGTATCCTTAAGAATTGGTTTAATGAAAATATCAGCAACGTGCTCCTTAGCTAGCACATACTTCAACCTCACTTCCTATTCATGTACTTATTCTCTAAGAAAATGATATTTGATAGCTATATTCTTAGTCTTAGAGTACATCATGGGGTTATTTTAAATTTTAATGATACTTGTATTGTAATGATAGATAACCAATGGTCCAGTTACCTTCTCTTGGATTCTTTCTAGAATCTTCTTGATCCATACTACATGTGTACAATTAATGGAGCAATAACATACTTAGGTTCAGCTATTGATTGAGATATACAATTAGATGCTTTTTTCTTGTCCAAGATACAAGCCTATCTTTGAGAAAGAATGCACCTCCACTTATTCTCTTTCGATCATCAACATTACCTACCCAATCAACATCAGTAAACATATTAAAAAAGAAATCACCTTTATGTCCATACGAGAGACCATAGTCTTTAGTCCCATAAAGATATTTGAAGATTCTCTTTACTTCAACTAAATGATATTCCTTAGGATTAGAAGAAAATATGGCCACTAATCCAACTACATGTGCTATATCTGGTCTTTTATGCACTACATACTACAGCTTATCGATCACAGCCCTATAAAGTGTCTCACCCACCTCTTTAGAAACATCTCCTTTGATAATTTGCAACTAGTTACCACAGGGATACCAACTGGTTTTGAGTCTTCTAACAAAATATTCTTCACTATTTACCTGACATATTTGGACTGGCTTATGTAAATACCATCTGTCATTTGTTGAACCTGCAATATAATGAAGAATTTAATCTCATTGATCATATAAATCGCAAATTATTTCCTCATCTCATCTACAAATGATATCCTCATCTCTTAATTTCCACCAAAAATGATATCATCTACAAATATCTATATGATCAACAACATGTCATCTTTCTCCATATTCAAATACACATTACTGTTATCTCTTGTCCAGAGGAAACTAATATGAGTTATATCTGAATACAATCATTCATACCATGTCCTAGGTGCTTGTTTAAATCCATAAACATATTTTGATAATTTATACACCATATTTTTACCTTCTGAATTAGAAAATCGTTCAATTTGTTCAATGTATACCTCTTCTTACAAAATATAGTTAAGAAAAGTTGACTTAACATCCATTTGATATACGTTAAATCCTTTATAAGAAGCATATGCAAGCAATATCCTTAAACCTTCAAGTCTTTCCAGAGGTGCATATGTTTCACCATAGTCCAGGACTTCCTCTTTCCCATAGCCTTTACACAAAAATATTTCCTTGTTCATTACCACTTTGCCTGTCTAATTCATTTTGTTTCTAAAAATTTACTTAGCATCAATCATATTCTTGTCCACCTATCTAGGCACTAGTGTCTAGGTTTTGTTCTTCTCAATCTTCTCCAATTATTCTTCCATACCTTTCACCTAATCTTAATCTTTCAATGCATCTTTCACTATTTTAGGCTCAAATTCAAATAGAAAACAAGTACCTTCTCTCATCTTTCTTCTTGTTAACACACTTGCATTTCAGTCTAATGCAAAGTGGGCAATTGGAAGCCTCTAGGTGAATCAAAATAGGGAAATGCACCCAAAACACCAAATTGTCAAGGCCAAGGTGCTTCACACTTATCAAAAGTGTGGGAAAGGAATTGGTTAAGGTTATCACAACCCCAAAACCTCAAGGGTAACGCAATCACTAGGTTTCACCAATCCTATAACACCACCTACCAAGGTTGGCTTCACAAGCACTTGACCCAAATTCACAAAAATACCTCCAAAGTGACTAATAGGACCAGTGCTGACCTATTCTCATGGGTATGGTCTATTTAGGTCCCTTACATTTATTACCAATGGTTCTTTCACTCAAAAGCAGCCCAAAAGACATAGTTGCGTAACAAGACCAAGACTAGGCTTGTAGCCTTTTCCCTAAGGAAAATTGATCTTAAATTAAATTATTCCACATAACCCCCTTAACTAATTAGGGATTTAGACACCCTTTATGTCCTAGGACTTTGGACTCAAACCCTAGAATAGGGAAATGAGAAAGAGACAAGATGATACATAAAATTGCTTCTGCAATTAGGGATAATTAGGCCTCCACTTACACTACAAGTGCCTTTAGGATGCATCAAAATTTAAAAATAATGATTGGATCATGTGAGGGTGTGTACAAGGGTCTCTTCCTCTAACTTAGAGCCCATGATGAATTCCCAAACTAGAGTTATGATTGGTGTCCTAATTCTGGATTGGTGCATACATAAGGATATACACCTAGGGCATCATGGTAAATCCATCTCCATAAATATTGGAGAACCTATCCTGTAGAATATTAAAGAGAATAATATAAACATGCTTTCCACCAAGGTTCATTGAATTCCAATGGTGGAAAAGTGAAATACACTCAATTCTATCCTAAACCCTGATTTAGGGACTACAAACCAGGCAGTGAGTTTGTAAATTCAATAACTTTCAAAATAAGATTGATAAACACATGAGACCAAAGGAAAATTAAAGAATATTCATATAAATGACCCTTGGTGTCATAATATCACGTCCTTATGTTTGTACCCGACTGTACATAAAGACTATTTTTGGGGAATGCAGGAAAATAGCTATATTTTATTAATTTCAAATGCCAAATTACATGATTAACCTACCACCCACCTAAAAGGGATTTTTTATGCACTCCTAATGGTTACATAACATATTTGAACTGATTTGACCATTTGGGAGTTGTTTTTCAAAAAGTTGTCAAGTTTGCTCAAAAGTTGCTTGACTACTTTTGAGCAACTTTTACATATTTTGCAATTTTGCAAATCTAATGACCAAAATTGGTCACAATGTTATTTTTATGATCCCTAATAGATCCAAACATGAAAAACCTAAAATAAAACTATTCCTATGGTTTTGGACCATTAATGACCAATAGTTGACCAAGGGAGCATAAGGTGCCAAACTTGGAACTATGGCCTTACAAGGTGGTCCAGTGACTAACCTAATGTCTTAACATCACTAAAGGCCTCTTAGGACCTTGAGGGAACCCCTAGGTTCCATAGGAACACTTGGTTCATTTAGGGTGCTCCTACACCATACTCCCCATGAGATTTGAACTCAAGTTCCCCCTTGAGGATAACTGGTCAACAATGGTTCCATGTTGTTGGATATGGTCCTCTGTCATCTAGGTAGCATCTATTGGAGGGATTCCTTTCCATTTCACTAAGTAATGCATGTACTTATTCTTCTTTGTCTGCTTCAACACTTGCATTTCCAAAATTTTGTCTAACTCCATTTGCTTGCTTGGTGGGAGATCTGTTACATAGTATCCATCATCTTCAACCTGTGATCCTTGCACATTAGTAATGTCTACAACACACTTGTAAGGAGTGAGGTCTGCAATATTAAAAATAGGAGAAATCAGTAAAGTAGCAGGCAAATAAATTTCATAAGCATTTTCACCCATCTTGGTGAGGATTGTGCAAGGTCCATTTGTCTTCATGTGCAACTTTGAATATTTGCCTTTAGGGAGCCTCTCCTTCCTTAGGTATGACCATACCTTATCTCCAACTTTGAAATGAACTTATCTCCTTTTCTTTTCTTCTTGTGCTTTGTATTTCATAGTTGTCTGTTGTAGTGACTCTTTCACTTTTGTCTGCACTTTAGATATCAGTTTGGCTAGTTCCTCTCCTTGTGCACTAAATCTGAAACCAGATGGTAATTCTACCAAGTCCAATGGACCTTTGGGATGAAGTCCATAAATTATTTGGAATGGTGTCTTTCCAGTGGATTTGTTCATGGAGTCATTGAATGCAAACTCTTCCTATGGTAGGATCATGTCCCAAATTTGGGTGTACTATTGGTTAGGAATCTTAAGAGGTTTCCAAGAGATTTTTTTACCACCTCCATTTTCCCATCTATTTGTAGGTCGTATGCTGAACTATAAGTAAGATTTGTACCCAATTTCTTGAAGATTGTCCTCCAAAAGTGACCCTAAAATTTCACATCTCTATCAGAGACTATGGTTTGAGGTAGACCATGGATCCTAACCATTTCTTTAAAGAATAGGTGTGCTATATGGGAAGCATCATTTATGCTCTTGCAAGGAACAAAGTGCACCATTTTACTAAACCTATCCACAATGACAAAAACACTATCATAACCCTGCTTTGTTCTTGGAAAACCCATAACAAAATCCATTGAAATCGATTCCCATGGCCAAGAGGGAATTGGTAGGGGTTGATACAGTCCTTGGTTGGTGGATACACCCTTTTCTTGCTAGAAAATAGTACAAGATTCAACAAAATTCTTGACTTCATTCCCCATCTTTGGCCAAAAATAAATTCTTTTCACTAAATCAGTGGTCTCATCAATCCCAAAATGTCCTCCTAAGCCACCCCAATGTTTCTCCTTAATAATATTTTTTCTCATGGAAAATTTAGGAATGCACAATTGAGCTCCTTTCAACAAGAGTCCATTCTGAATCAGGAAATCAAAAAAATCAGTATGGTACTTCCCAACCATTTTAGTGCAGACCTCAAAAACTTCTCCAAATTTTGGGTCATCAGCACATAGGTGTTTTAGGGAATCAATCCCTAAACTTTGAAGTTGTACTTCTTCAATCAATGTAACCATTCTACTTAGGGCATCAGCCACTTTGTTTGCCACTCCCTTTTTGTGCTTTATGTTGAAGGTATATGCCTACAACTGCTCCATCCATTTGATGTGTTTGACTCCAAGCTTCTCCTAACTGTTTAGAAAACTTAGTGCATGATTGTCAATATAAAAAATGAATTCTTTAGGGAGTAAGTAGTGTCTCCATTTTTTGAGGGCTTGTATCATTGCATAAAGTTCTAAATCATAAGTAGAATACCTCTCCTTGGCATCATTAAATTTTTCTAAGAAAAATGCTATAGCCTTACCTTCTTGGCTCAAGACTACACCTATAGCCAAGTTTCCTGCATCTATTTAAACTATGAATACCTTGTTGAAGTTAAGGAGTACTACGATTAGGTATTGTGCCACTGTATTCTTGAGATTTTGAAATGCATCTGTTGCTTCTTTATTCCACTCAAATATTGTCTTCTTTCCACCCTTTATTGTTTCCAACATAGGAGCACACACATGGCTAAAATTCTTAATAAAATTTCTATAAAAAGTTGCTAAACCATGAAAAATTCTAACATCACCTTGGTTCTTTGGTGGAGGCCAGTTGACTATTGCTTCCACCTTCTCTAGATCCATTTTGAGGGTGCCTTGGGAGATGAAAAATCCTAAGAAAACAAGTTCCTTCTTCATTAACATGCACTTTTCCAAGTTAATCACTAACTTGTGCTGATGGAGTCTCTTCAAAACTTGCTCAACATGATCAAGATGTTCCTCTTTACTATGACTGTAAATCAGAATGTCATCCAAATATATGACCACAAACTTTCCAATAAAATCAATGAAGACCTCATTCATGAGTCTCATGAATGTACTAGGATCATTACTCAAACTAAATGGCATAACAAGCCACTCTAACAAAACCTCAGTTGTCTTAAACATTTTCTTCCACTCATCTCCTAGCTTTATGCTAATTTGGTGATAGCCTGATTTTAAATCAATCTTTGTAAAACAACAAGTAGTGCCTAATTGATCCAGAATATCTTCCATTCTTGGAATTGGAAATCAATATCTTATAGTGATTTTGTTTAGGGCTCTACTATCAGTACACAATCTCCACTTGCCATCCTTTTTAGGGGCTAAAACTGATGGGACAACACATGGACTGAGACTCTTTTGGATGAGTCCTTTCTCTAACAATTCATTTACTTTCCTTGCAATCTCTGCATGCTAAACTAGTGTCATCTTGTATGGGGCCTTATTAGGCAAGGAGGAACCAGGTATCAAGTCTATTTGGTGACTGATATCTCTTAAGGGAGGGAGGGTTTTGGGTAGATCACTAACAGTGACATCACTGTATTTTGTAAGCAATTCCTTCACTTCATCTGGTATAGGATCATCATTATTAGACCTTATACTATCCTTAGGCTTGGATATTAATACAAAAAAAATCACTTTCAGGTTCTTTTAAAACTTTTAACATTTATTTTTCACCCATGGTTATGACAGTAAGTTCTTTCTCTGTCTTTTTATTAGGCAGGGGCTTCACAGTGAATGTTTTTCCATCTTTGATGATAGAGTAGGTATTTTTCCTACAATTGTGTGTGGCATCTACATCATACTGCCAAGGCCTGTCTAGAAGGATGTGGGAAGCATCCATTTCAATATCACAAAGAACTTTATATTTAAAGTCTTCTATATAAAACTCTATCCATTCTTGTTCAGTCACTAAGGTTTGTTGACCCTTTGTTAGCAAAGAGACATGATAAGGAAAAGGGTGAGGCTTCTTAGGGAGGTTTAACTTCTATACCATTTCACAAGATACTAAATTTTCAGTTGAGCCAGAATCTAAAAGTAAATTACATACCTTCCCATTGCATTTGATCTTTGTCCGGAATAGATTCTTTCTTTGAGGAGGTTCTTGGCTTTGTGGAACTTTAAGGAAGACCTGTCTCATCATCAAACACGCTCCTTCCTCTGGTTCTAAGTCCCTTTCATTTGCATTGTCTTCTTGCATATACTCTTGAATGAGTTGCGCTCTTCTTTCTCCTTGATTGTTATTGTTTCTTTTCTCAGGGCATCTGTCTGCATGGTGTCCCAATTGATTGTAGTAGTAACACCTTAATGGTATATTTCCTCTTCCAGTGTTTGTCCCCCCTATTGAAGGGTCTTCTCCCTCTATAGTTACATCTGAAGTTTGTATCATTGTTTTCTTTGTCTCCGTGGTCAGGGGTCATGCTGCTATTACCACTGTATTTTCCTCTATTTGAAGAGGTTCATCTTCCTCTAAAGTTCTTCCCACTGTCATTACTCTTTCCCTTTCCAAACTCATTTTTTTTATCTTACACTTCTCCTCTACCTTGAGTTCCATTTGATAGCACTTTTTCAATGTGGTAGAGCAATGTAGGTTAAGTTCCTCTTGAATGGATACCTTAAGGCCATTCATATATCTTGCTAACTTTTCTTCTTCATCTTCTGCCACATTTGTCTTTATACATAGCTTTAGGAACTCCTCGGTGTATGAACATATATCCATATCATTTTTCTTTAGGCTTTTCTTTCTCCCATGGAGTTGTACCCCATAGTCTTCAAGCACATAGGTCTCCTTAACCAATGCAATCATTTTGTTCCATGAAGAGATCATACTCTTCCCATTCTTCACCCTCTCTATTTGGATGAAGTTCCACCAAGTTAGGGCTGCCCCCTTCAACTTGGATCTTTCCATCTTCACTCTCTACTTCTTAGGGATGTCCTGACACTCAAAGAATCTTGTTAGGGCCTCTATCCAATCCAAGGCCAAATCTACATTCATCTTTCCTCTAAAACTTGGTAGATCCAACTTCTCCTCCATGGTTCTTCTCCCCATTGACTTTAAGGCACCTAGAAGGGTCTCTCATCTGCAGGAATGTTCACATCCTGATAAGGGGTTTCCTCATCTTAATCACTCCCTTCTTCAACACCATAAGGGTCCTCTTTTCCCCTCTCCACCTTGTTCTCCAACTCTTGAAGTCTTCTTGGCAAGGCTACATTTTTTGCCCTCTATTCTCTCACCATATTTTCTAATTCAATATTTGTAAGCCTTGAAGGGACATATTCATTCTTAGGAGCAGATATAGCTCTGATACCACTTGATTCAAAGAGGGCAACTGAAAGCCTCTAGGTGACTTAAAAAAGGGCAATGCACCCAAAACACCAACTTGTCAAGGCCAAGGTGCTTCACACTTATGACAAGTGTGGTAAAGGACTTGGTTAAGGTTCTCACAACCTCAAAAACTCAAGAAAAACCTAATCACTAGGTTTCACCAATCCTACAACACCACCTACCAAGGTTGGCTTCGCAAGCACTTGACCCAAATTCACAAAAATAACCCAAAAGTGACTAATAGGACTAGGGGTGACCTAAGCTCATGGATATGGTCTATTTAGGTCCCTAACATTTATCTCCAATGGTTTTTTCACTCAAAATAAACCCAAAAGACATAGTTGCTTAACAAGACCAAGAATAGGCTTGTAGCCTTTTCTGGAAGGAGAATTGATCTTAAATGAAATTATTCCATATAACCCCCTTAAGTGATTATGGATTCAAACACCCTTTATGGCCAAAGACTTTGTACTCAAACCCTAGAATAGGGAAATGAGAAAGAGACATGATGATACACAAAAATGCTTCTATAATTAGGGCTAATTAGGTCTCCACTTACACTACAAGTGCCTTTAGGATGCATCCAAATTTCAAAATAATTATTGGATAATTTTAGGGTGTGTACAAGGGTCTCTTACTCCAACTTAGATCCTTTGATGAATCACCAAAATAGAGTTATGATTGATGTCCTAATTCTGGATTGGTGCATACATAAGGATATACACCTAGGGCATCATGGTAACTCCATCTCCCTAAATTTTGGAGAACCTATCCCATATAATCTTAAAGATAATCATATAAACATTCTTTCCACCAAGGTTCATTGAATTCCCATGGTGGAAAAGTGAAATACACTCAATTCTTTCCTAATCCCTGATTTAGGGCCTACAAACTAGGCAGTGAGTTTGTAAATTCAATAAAATTCAAACTAAGATTGATAAACACATGAGACAAAAGGAAAATGAAAGAATATTGACAGAACTAACCCTTGATTTCATACTTTCATTTTCTTCTATTCTTACCCGACTGTACACAAAGACTGTTTTTCAGGAATGCAGGAAAATGGTTATATTTTATTAATTTCAAATTCCAAATTACATAATTAACCTACCACCTACCTGAAAGGTATTTCTTAGGCACTCCCAATGGTTTCATAACATATTTGAATTGATTTGACCATTTGGGAGTTGTTTTTCAAAAAGTTGTCAAGTTTGCTCAAAAGTTGCTTGACAACTTTTGAGCAACTTTTACATATTTTGCAATTTTGCAAATCTAATGACCAAACATGGTCACAATGTTACTTTTGTGATCCCTAGTGGATCCAAACATTAAAAACCTAAAAAAAAAATATTCCTAGGGTTTTAGACCATTAATGACCAATAGTTGACCAAAGGGCTCATAAGGTGCAAAAATTGGAACTATGGCCTTACAAGGTGGTCCAGTGACTAACCTGATGTCTTAACATCACTAAAGTCCTCTTAGGACCTTGAGGGAACCCCTAGGTTCCATAGGAACACTTGGTTCATTCAGGGTGCTCCTGCACCACAGTCACCAATAATTTAAATAGGGGAATGATTCAACTTTCCATACTTAGGAAATACTGGTTTGGTTCTATTAGCTGACATCTATCTTTGAATTCCCTGTTCTTCACAATATTTGGTAAATTCATCTGAAGTAAACTCACCTCCTTTTTTAGATCACTGATCAAATATTTATCAACTATCGCTCAAGAACACAAACATTCTAATTTGTTAAAAACCCTATCTCTTTTTACCGGTCACCTATCCTTCACACCAGTCACTCAAATTAGTTATGGTCACAACTGTAGCACCTGAAAACTATTTAGCATCTTATTGTGTGACTGTGCTACAAGATAAAAATATATTTGACAAGACATTCAAATAATCTATCACATGTCATCAACTGTTCTAGTAGTTTCACTATTATACTTCAATCACTCACAACTTTCACATAAGATCACTTCAATAGTATAGGTCATGCATTAGACATCCAAATATACACCTAAGTCTCCCATAAAGATATCAACCAAAAAAAATCAGTTAAACCCTTCATTCATCACAACTATGCTTGGCAACACACTAAGAACACAAGGTCAATAGTTTCCATCAATGACAACATAATATTTGATCATCCTATAATTAAATTTGCATCATCACATCTCCAAAAATCTCTTACCATCACTGCATTAGATATGCCAACACAACATGCCTCACATACCTTCTTATTATCTAGAATCAAAGATTTACATCATACATGCCAAAAAATAGTGTCAACTTACATTCCAAGCATACACACCTGCTTACAATATGAAATCTAGATCCATGCTAGATGCTAAGCTATTGCACTACTCTATCCCTTTGACTACTAACTAAGGACCCAAGGCTACAAATATATACAAGATCACAAGCCACAAGTTGGCCACAAAAGATCAAATTCTCCAAGAATAATAAAATGTATTACAACATATAGGTCAAGACATAAATCCATAAGAAAACCTCCAAATAGATATGGAATGAAGCGTGAACACAAAATTTGGTCAACAACGAGCATAAAATTATCGAACAATTCTTCAATTAGCATCATCGATCATGAAATGTAATCACAAGAAAATCATACAAACTTGGCTATTAGAACAATAAGAATAATATAGGATTGGATGATTATTAGGGTATCTTCTGAAAGAAATAATGAAACATGATACAAAGATAGGAAAAGTTTCACCATGATGTCTAGAAAACACCCACAGGATCACATAATAAAATGATCCAACTAGACCGATCGCTACAAAAAATTCCCAACTAGAACATTACAACAAAAGAACAATGGAAAATATTTTTGGGTGATACAAGGTTTCTAGTGACCCAAGGATGATCCTGCATTAGATACCCTAGGTGAAAATAAAATGTTCCATAAGAGACACTTATGAACATTTGAAAATATGTGGAACATACATCCCATGCTTTTTTTAATCCAAACATCCTCCTTATCTACTACATTTGCTTTATTTACCTTCACATTCTCTTATGTCATATCCATCCGCTTACTCTTCTATGTGCTCCCTCTATCATATCTTCTATCAAAATTAGAGCTCAAATCACTTCCTCCTTTCCTTTGCATAAATTATCTACCTTTATTAAAAATATTTACTTGACAGCAACCGAGGTCTTCTACTTCTTCACTTTACCCTTCTTACAGAATGATGCCAACTTGCCCTCATCAGATCTACCTTCAAGAACCTTCTTCTGATTCATAATAACCTCTATATTATTATTCTCATAAAATTAACTCTTCACCATACTCATATGCCTTCCACTTCTCCCCTCTACTTCACTGAAATGAACTAGAGTAAACTTTTGTCCATCCTTCTCTATTGTGACCAAGTTTATTCTGCAATCATGAATAACTCCTCAATCAAGTTGCCAAGGTCTTCCCAATAGAACATGACATGCACATAAGCACCATGTTGCATAAACCCTCATCTCTATATAGTCCAATTTTAAAATTGACCAAACACTATTCTTTTACCTCTAGAATGTGATCATTAGAAAACCAACTTATCCCATAAGGAAAAATATGTTTAAGCCTCTTCGATCCAAGCTTTTGCACCATCTCTTCTGAGACCAAATTATAAGTAATACCACATTCCATAAAAGCCTTAAAATATTGGTACATGAGAACCTAGGGGTTGGGAGTTCTCAAAGACCTTATCAAGGTTATGTTGATAAATAAGGATTCTTTAAGAGTCAATTAGTTGTATTTTGGAGTTTTATGTTTTGTTGTGTAAAATGTGTCAAAGAAACCCAAACATTGATTTGTAAGCCAAAGATGGAATAATGTGAGTAATGACACCAAGAGTGCATAATATGTATTATTTTGGTTGAAGGTATGTCTAGGGGGGTGTCTAGATGTCATTTTGAACCCATATATTGGGTCAATACATTGTAATGGAAAAAGATGTAAAAGTTGCAAAATTTGCTACAACAACTTTTGCAACTTTTCAATGTTGCATTACAATAGTTGGGTCAATAAATTGTAATGGAAAAAGATGCAAAAGTTCCAAAAATTTGCTACAACAAATTTTTTAAATTTTCAATGTTGCATGAAATATGGTGGGAGGAAATATGTAAGCTCTCTCTGACCATTGTAAAAGGGTTGTCATTATTCTGGCGTGATTTCCAATAACACAAGTTTGATAGTTTTTGGGTTTCTATATTGTGAATTGGTTGCTACTGTAACTCATGCCTAATGGATTTATTTTGTACATTTTACATTTTTGATAGCTATCATATCTTATTTCCTTTGTTTTTGTGTTTTATTTTTGGTTTTTGTTAAGTTTTGATAGGGGAAGAGGAGTTGTAGAGGAGGATGAAGTACCTAAACTAGACCCTGTGATCCCAGAATAACCCTTTCTCAAAGCCTTAAAAGACATGGGAGGAAAACCCTTAGAAGAAATACCACTTTTTAGTGGAAATATGGAACCAGACCTAATAATGGAATTGATAGAGGGCCTAGAAAATCATTTTGAATGTGGTAGCATAAGTGGAGCAAAAAGGGTTAAGGTGGCTAAATGAAGATTAAGAGGGGATGCTATAACATGGTGGAAGTTTGTTCAGATAGAGAGGAAAAAGGGGTGAAAGAATCCAATTTATACTTGGAAGGGAATGATTTACAAGACTAAAGAGACCTACATACCTAATGATTATGAAATTCAACTCCATAGGAAGAGGCAAAACTTGAGACAGAAACAATTATATTTGAGTACTTACACAATGTAATTCCAAAAGTTGTGTCTAAGTTCCAATGTGAATGAATATGAAAGAATCAAGGTTTCAAGATACTTGAATGGGTTAAAGTGGATTACCCAAGAAGAAATTGATTTTCTGAGTCCTAGTATATTCCACAAGTGCTATCAATTGGCACTCAAGGTGGATGAGAAAAGAAAAAAAGAAGTACGAGAAAGGTAACAGGGGTAGAGGTAGAGATAGCATAGGTCATAGAGGAGGTTTTGGTGGGAGAAATGCAGACCAAATATCCCAAGGGGAATCCAAGTTCATAGAGAAAAGTGGGGATTCCAATATCATAGGTACCTATAGAGGAAGGGGATCTAGCAGAAACAACAAAGGCAGGTCTGGACGATCAGGGAGAGGATCCTAATTTTCCATAATGAAATTCTACAATTTCCATCAAGTTGGACACACTTCCTATAGATTCTCTAAGAGTTCTTCTTCATCCCAAGGAGGGGATAGGAGAATCAACTAATTTCAAGAGTACACTGCAAGTGTAAAGTCACAAGAGGAAATTTTAGATTCACAGGTTGGAGCGAATCTCATAATCAGAAGAGTATTGATAAAGGAACCTATGAAGGAGGATTAGAGCCAAAGGAGATCCTTGTTTAGGATAGATTGCAAGATGATGGGAAAAGTGTGTAAATGTTTTTGTGGATTCAGGGTCTAGAGATAATATAGTATCATAAGAGGTAGTAACAAAGTTTAAATTGCAAATAATCCCTCATATTAATCCCTATAGGGTTACTTGGCTCAATAAAGGGCAACATATTTTAGTGAATGAGAAAACATGGGTGGAGTTCACCATAGGAGACTATAAAGACTTGATTTTATGTGACATCTTGTCAATGGATGGATTCCACATACTATTAGGTAGTCCATAGAAATATGATAGAAAAGTAGTCCATCATGGAGAAAAGAACTAATACTCCTTCCAAAAAGATGGAGTCACTTATAAGATACAATCTATAGGAGATAGAGAGGAGGCTAAGTCTAGTGGCTGTAATGTGTTTCTAGTGTGTGAAAAATATATCTTGGACGATCTCAAAGAAGGAGGAGTTGGGTTTGTAGTGATTGTGAAACCAAAGGAGAGGATGAAAACAAAGGCAGTGGACATTCCTCCAGAGGTACAAACCTTGTTAGATCAACTCAAGGACATTATAAGTGATGGAACCCCTACTACTTTACCACCACAGATAGAAATAATTCATCAAATAGATCTAATTCCAAGGGCTTCATTTCCTAACAAAGCTCCTTACAACATGAATCCCTAGTAGAAAAAATAAGTGGCCAAACAAGTTCAAGAGCTTCTTAATAACAGATTGATAAAGAAAAGCATCATCCCGTGTATAGTTCCAACAATGTTGGCACCCAAGAAAGGAAGAACATGGAGGTTTTGTATGGACTCAAGAGCTATAAACAAAATTACAATCAATTATAGGTTTTCTATACCAAGAATTGAAGACCCTATGGATTGTTTAGGGGGTGCACAATACTTCACCAAGATAGACCTTAAAAGTGGCTATCACCAAATAAGAATCAAGGAGGTGGATGAGTAGAAGATAACATTCAAAACCATTGAAGGCCTCTATGAATGGGTTTTCATGCCATTTGGACTCACCAACTCTCCTAGCACATTCATGAGACTCATGAATGAAGTCCTCAAATATTTATTGTTAAATTTGTAGTTGTTTAGTTAGATGATATCTTAATTTTTAGCAAAACTAAAGAGGATAATCTAAAGCATTTAGAATTTGTACTCAAAATGTTGCATGAAGAAAAACTAACCATAAATTTGGAGAAATGTGAGTTTATGAAGCAGGAACTTGTCTATTTATGCCTTGTGATCTCAAAAGGGGATTTGAAGATGAATGCATGAAATGTGGAAGCAATATTAAACTGGCCTACTCCAAAGAAAACTAGTGAGGTTAGGATTTTTCATGGACTGACTCAATTTTATAGAAAATTCATAAAGAAATTTAGACTAATTTGTGCTCCCATACTAGATACAATCAAAGGACATGTATGAAAGATACATTTCAGTGGAAAAGGGAAGAGGATAAGGTATTTGGAATATTGAAGCAAAATATAAATATACAACTTATACTAGTACTACCTAGTTTTCATAAACTCTTCACCATAGAGTGTGATGCAAGCAATATTGCAGTTGGGGCAGTTTTGAGCCAAGATAATAGACCATTGGAATTTTCTAGTGAAAATATTAATGAAGATAATAAAAGTTACTCATCCTATAACTTAGATTTGTATGCACTTATTCAAGCACTTAGGAAGTGGAGGCACTATCTATTGCCTAAAGAGTTTGTTGTTTACACTGATAATCAAGCACTGGGTTTTCTTAACTCTCATGATAAGTTAAGTCATAGGCACATAAGATAGGTAGAGTATATGTAGTCTTATACATTTATAATTAAGAATGAGAAGGGGAAATGTAACAAGGTTTCTGTTGCCTTAAGTAGAAGGCTACTCACATTCTAGGAAGTGCTTTTGAAAAGCGTAGGAGTTGAGAGTTTCAAGGATGTCTACAAGGAAGATGGAGACTTTGTAGAAGCTTATAAGATATGCCAAGACTTAGTAATCATTTCCAATATGAATATGAAGAGTATACATTGCAAGAAGGACTCCTATTTAAGGGTGAATAATTGTGTGTACCAAGGGGGTGAATGAGAGATAATTTGATCCAAGAAAAACATAATGGTAGTTTGAGTGGGCACTTTGGATTGAAAAAGACTTTAGAGTTCTCTCAAAGGTTCTATTATTTTCCCAAAATGCATAAAGATATAAGGAGGTATGTTCATAAGTGCACTACTTGTCAAAGAGCCAAAGGGATGAGGTCAAATGCTGGTCTTTAGCAAGCATTGAGAATTCCCAAAAGGCCTTTGGAATGTGTAATTATGGACTTCACTATTAGTTTTCCCAAAACAAAGACTGGTTTGAGAGTATTTATGTTATTGTAGACAGGTTTAATTAAATGATTCATTTCATTCCTTGCATGGTGACTCATGATGCCAGTAAAATAGCTCACTTTTTTTTTCAAATAATTCATTAGAATACATGGCTTACAAGTCAATATAGTATCAGAAAGAGATACTTATTTTATGGTACATTTTTGGAAAAACTTATGGAAAACGTTGGGCACCGACTTAGCTTTTGGGTTTGCTTACCATTCCCAAACTGATGGGAAAATAGAGGTGGTCAACATTAACCTTGGAAACCTATTAAGATGTTTAACTAAGGAGTATGTGAAGGATTGGGATCAAGTGATTCATCAAGCATAATTTTCTTATAATGACACTATGAACATAAAAATAAGGAAGAGCCCATTTGAAATTGGTTATGGAATACATCCTAGGGATGTATATGAGCTTAGACACCTGAGAGACATGGAAGGGAGAAGTGGACATGCTAAATAATTTTCACAATCCATGAATAAAGTGCATGACCAGGGGATAAAAAATCTAACTGAGAACACTCAAAAGATAAATGAAAAAGTGGATCTTTAGAGGAAGGATATATAGTTTGAAGTAGGAGATTGGGTCATGGTCCTTCTACAAAAGGCTAGACTTAAGAAAGGAGTGTCAAGTAAGCTAAAAATGAGAAGAATTGGTCCTTGTCAAATAATGGCTAAGTATGGAAGTAATGCCTATAAGGCGGATCTACCCAAGGATATAACATTTTATCATGTATTTAATATATCATATAGGCTGGGTATGTGCACCAAGTTGTGGACCAAAAAGGGGGGTATAACGCGACACATGTTTTCTTAAATTGGGTAAACCTAAACTTGGAACAGGAGTTTGAGGGTCATGCACTCAAAATAAGAAGATGTGTAAAAATAATAATTTTAGTACTATGAATCTAGTTTCTGAAATACTAATTTGTTTAAAAACCCGATAAGATTAAGAGGGTCAAACCTTGCACACACAAAAACATGTTCCTATTTTTTAGGAAAAATAGAACATAGTTATTTCCATTCGCAATACAAAAGTTATAGTTATATTAAGTATTTTTTAAATACCTTTGGTAGGATGATAGGTAAGAGTGAGATCTAGAAGTTACGTATGTTTTTGTAATTTTTTGATGAGTATTTTTTTTTCTGTGATTTTTTGACGTGATCGCATCCTGAAAATTTGGTACCTATTCGTGCGCTGGGCATAACTTGCATCAAAATAAGAGAAAATGAAATTTTTTTTTAAATGTATAGAATCAATTGTAGAACAATAATATATAATTTATTTGTAATTTTATTAAGTATATCAGAAGTTATTAAAAAAATAGTGGACATATGTCTGTGAGGACAATCAAGACACTGGTAAAGAAAATTAAAGTTTCCTATGCTAATGTTGTCAAAAAATATAAAAATTTATATGGTTAGAAATCTAAGAAGACATATGAGATTATGGTAAAAATTATAGAGCTACCCTGTTGACAAGTTGCAAACTGATGAATATAAAGTTGAGAATTCATCTTACAAGATGAAAAAATGTCTAAAAGAACAAAAATGGAGGGAAAATGAGCCTTTGGGTCATTTTCCAAAGATCTTCCCAAGCCATAACCCGATTGGATTTCTAAATTTCAAATAACTTGATCGGGTTATGAAAATAAAAAAGTACATTTTCAACTCCTCCATAACCTGATCGGGTTCTGGTAAATAAAATGCACAATTCTCACTTCTTCAAAACCTGATCAGGTTATGAAGAAGTAAAAAATATGCTCTCTCTCTCTCTCTCTCTCTCTCTCTCTCTCTCTCTCTCTCCTCCTTTGTTATTAGTTTTTCAGAACCCAATCGGGTTGTGTGTAATTAGGAGAATTGAGTCGTTATGTTCTCATAACCCGATCAAATTTTGAGTAATTAGGAGCATTGATCCTTCATGTTCTCATAACCCGATTGGTTTCTATGCAATTAGGAATGTTGCTTGCTTCAACGGTCCTAAAACAGTCATTGCAAGTTGTTTTGAGGTCCCACAACTATTTTTTTGTTGGTTTACGCTAGGAACATAGAGGTTTGCAATTTTTTTTAATGTTTTTTTTGCAATGATTGAATTGTGTTCTTTATTGGTGTTTTTAATGTTATTTTATCATTGTAAGTTCTCATTTCAAGAAAATGGTTGATTTGTTCTTATTTTTTGGATTTGATGTTCATGGTATATTCTATGTTCATGATAGTATTTACAGGGTCCATTCAATATGAACAATGGGAAAGAACAAAAGAGGAAAAATTGAACAACAAGGGATGGAAAAGGAAGTACAAAGGGAATGTATGAGGAGAATATGACAAGGTGCATCATCAAATGCAATCAATGTAAGTGACAAAAATGAAAATTTTAATGTTAATGTGATGAATGCACCATTTCAATTCGCAGGGTCCATTAACTACAAACAATGGGAAAGAAAAAAAGAGGAACAATTGAACAACGAGAGATGGAAAAGGAAAGACAAGGGGAGCGTATGAGGAGAATATGACAAGGTACATCATCAATGCAAGCACTGTAAGTGATGAAAATGAAAATGTTAATGTTAATGTGACAAAAACACCATTTTAATTTGATCTCATTAATGAACAAAATGCACATAATGAAAATGAAAATCATCAACATACACCAATTTAAATGAATCCAATAAATGCACCTAATTCATCTAATGAAAATGTAGAGCATGCAACTATGCTAACACCTCCTAGAATAATTCGTAGAAAACCAAAGTTTCTAATTAACATTGATGAAAATATTTTGAGGCCAATGCATGATAAAATATTGGAAATAAATTGTAGAAGAATTTTTAAAAAGATTTGGAATAACTATTTTGAAAATTTAAATCAAAGTGAAAGATGTCAAGTAGTTGTTGAAATGATTAAGAATCTAAAATTTAGAGAGACAATGACAATTGTGGGGTGGAGAACATCTGAAAATGGTATTGAGAGAACCATTGTGTGAAATCTATTTGATGCATACCAAGCCACCAGTTCACAATCACACAGTAAAGATGCTAATGTTACTCGACGTGTCCTCACATCAATTATAATGGGAAAGCAAATGAAAACATCTCGTATAGTAAGAAAAACAAGCAAGTCATTAAGGATAGGTAGAACAACATTACAGAGAGCCTTACATAGGTGAGACAAATTTAAGGATCCAAACCCTAATTATCTTTGGTCATTCATAGGTAGAATCCCACACAAGGACAAGGTTGTTGTTGATGCATTAAGAACATTAATTGAAAATTTTTGGCATGACAACACAAGGGTTTCGCCCAACCAAAGAGACATTGTTAGGAGGATAATCAGATCTACAAATTGTATGCCACATCCAAAACACTTTTTGGATGTGACACAAACACAATTTTATGAAAGATTCCTCCAAAAATTTCCTCAAATTAAAATTAGTCAAAGATTTTTTGAAATTAAAAAACCCTTTTACGTCAAGATTAATCATGCATGCACCACATTTTGTTGTAGGGTACATATTGAATTTTCCATGCATTATGATATATATTGTCATGTTTTTTATACTTTGCACACTAACACTATTTTGTAGGAATGTGTTCTTCAAGCACCTCCTACATCATCAAGAGATTTTATGTTAAGTGTACTATACAATCGAGATGATGGTTGCATTTATTATAAGATGATGTGCTTGAATGGATCTTGTAGTGTATGTGGTGGTATACAAAATTTGTGGATATATCACCATCTAGAGAGAACAAATGAGATTGGAAATACACTAGTTTCTTTTGTAAAATACAAGACAGTAACCTATGGTCTAAAAGATGGAAACTAACTTAAGAGGTGTGAGTTAGTGAAAAATGATATGTGTAGTAGATTTTATGAATATTTTCCAAGAGAAACTAGTTTATGAGTACATACGTCATTCACATAGAGCTAGGTGGTTGGATGAGAAATTCAAGATATGTAAGGACACTTTTCCCCTTGGTACTATTGTCTCCATTGTTGATTTTGATAAGAATTATACACTTAAACCTCAAAATGAAGTGCAAGCATTGTATTACCATTTTATACAAGTGACAATCTTTGTACATATAGCATTATTGCATGCACATGATAGCACGAATGCAGATAGAAAGGTTTTAAGAGAGTATCACTTCTACATTGGTGACGATCGCACACTTTCATCAAAGTTTGTGCAAGGTTTCTTCAATGTTTTCTATGAGAATTTAAGGGAAAGGGGTATTGAGTACAACCAACACATAATATGGTCAGACAATTGCACCTCACAATTCAAGAATGCAAGGATGTTATATTGGTTGATTAGGATGAACGTGACAAGTGATGTTCAAAATTTTTGGAATTTCATGGAGGCGGGGCATGGAAAAGGCGAGCATGATGGTGCGGGTGCATGTGTAAAAAGAGCTCTTGCTAGAGAGGAATTGAAGTACAAAGGTGGTGCAAAGTTAATAAATTCACAAACAATTTTTCGATGTTGCAACTCTATAATGGGAATAGGTAATGAAGGTAATTCTATGGTTAATAGGTTTTTTTAGTAGATAAATGAGTCTAACATTGAAAATTATCTATATTATTGTACACTTAAAGGATCAAGTGACATGCACTCATTTAGAAGTTCAAATGCAACATCACTAAGTATTTATACTAGATTAATGGCATGATTTTGTTTGTCTTGTATAAATTTTGCATGGGAGGAATGTGAATAAAAAGATTGGGTTTATGAATGTTCTTATAAACTTTTGCAACCACTTGATACATATCAACTTCTTCGAGGACTACAATTGAGCCAGTTTGAAGCATCAACGGATTTTGATCACATATCTAACCTAGTTGAACCAGGTAATTTCTCAATTTATTCTTCATTTTGAGATGAACTATATTGAACCTACTTGAACTCATTTTATTAGATGGTTAAGTGTTTAGGTTGTTAACTTATCCCTCTCTAAATTGTAGGTCATGTATATGCAGTTGTTGCACATGAGAACAATGAGGAAGGGACTAATTACTTTTTGTGTCATTGTATTTAGGGAAAAATAAATAGAAAAATATAGCCATTGATGGAGAGGGTATTGAGTACTCAATATGATCTATTTTTGTGATAGGGACATGGCTTAGAAGATACACTATCAAAATATAATGTGTTCTTGTTTGACTACTTTTAGACTTTTTTTATGTTTGAAGTCTCATCATTCTATTACACTTTATATGTTGAATTTTGTATTCATTTATGCTTCTATGAAATTCATGTACCCTATCAAAAAATCCAAGAAGTGGTTGTTTGAGGAATATGACACACATAGACATATTTTTCATTACTTGGACCTTTTTGTTGCAACAAATATTGAATTGATAAAGTATACTTGTAGACCTCGTAAGAATAATTTATGGAAACTTTGTGAATTTGAATGCAAGGCAATACATTAAACAATAAGGGTTAGAGCCGATCCAGAAGGTTTGCTCAATTAGTTTTGGGCCATCATGAAGAATCATTCTACAAATGGTAGAATTATTTTGAGAATTTTGTATATAAATTTTGCAAAACAATCTAACTTCACTTTTTTGTAATTATAAATGACTATGAAGTGGTCTACATGCATATTTGGAGACCAAGAAGCTCAAATTTTATATGAAAGTGTCCATGGGTTGATTTGTATATATCAAGGGTCCACATTGTGTATAGTTTATTGTGTCTTTGTATGTATCTTTGTCATGCATTGTATTTATGTATGTATGTTAATTTTCATATTATCTTTTCCATGCTCTCTCTCTCTCTCTCTCTCTCTCTCTCTCTCTCTCTCTCTCTTCCAAAGTAACTACCTTGAAAATATTTTGTCAAACCAAAGTAATAGGCATAATCTACAATAAAAATTATGGTGTTATATGTTATGCTTTGTGGACATTTGAATTGTTTTACTTCTATTACTGCCCAATTTGGCTTAGTGTACCTTGGGAACACTTCGGTCTGACTTATGTTGGAACATTCATGATGGTTTTCAAGAGAAAAATGGTCTCCCCTAGTGTTTACCTGACCAACTAAAGCTGATGGAGCTGAAGGTTTGGTCCCACGATGAACGGTTTGAAAGATACAACATTGAGGAACTTTCAACTAACCAACAATGCAACTTTTTGCACCAACCAAGATCAGGCCGGAAAATGGAATCTAAGTGGAATCTACCAGAAGTGATCTAGGTTCTTTTAGGCCTTCCCAAGATGGTCCTTTTGCACTTCAAAGATCTTTGATATCTCTCACGAGCTCCGAGATATGGCTCTCCAAAAATTGCTGCCCAATTTGGCTTAGTGCACCTTGGGAACACTTCGGTCTGACTTGTGCCGGAACATTTTTTATGGTTCACAAGCCAAAAATGGTCTCCCCTAGAATTTACCTAGCCAACTAGAGCTGATTGAGCTGATGGTTTGGTCCCAGAATGAACGGTTTGAAAGATGCACCATTGAGAAATTTTCAACTAACTGGCAATGCAAATTTTTGCACCAATTGAGATCGGGTCGGCAAATGGAATCCGAGTGGAATCTCCTGGAACTAAGCCATGTTATTGTAGGCCTTCTAAAGATGGTCCTTTTTCACTTCATAGATGTCTGATATATCTCACGAGGTCTGAGAAATGGCTCTCCAAAAATCTCTTCCCAATTTGGCTTAGTGCACCTTGGGAACACTTCGGTCTGACTTGGGCTGGAACATTTTTGATGGTTCAAAAGTGAAAAAAGGTCTCCCCTAGTGTTTACCCAACCAACTATATCTGATGGAGCTCATGGTTTGGTCCCATAATGAATGGTTTGAAAAAATAATAATGAAAAAGTTGCATAACAACTTTTAAAAGTTGCTCGACAACATTTGTGCAACTTTTGACAATGTTGCAAAATGTTGCTATTAGGACCTCTAGACCTATTGAAAGGACTTAGAAGACCCTTATATCCTATAGTAGGATCTTTATTAGACAAAAAAATCAAACCTAATTATACTATGGGTATGTGCAGGATCATGGTATGTCAAACCAGGCCCTTAAGTGGCAATGGAAATTCAGAAAATTAGGTTTAGGAAAGTTGAAGTAAAAATTTGAACAAATTATCAATCTTATATAAAAAATGTGTAAGAAGAGAATCTGTAGAAAAATTGAATTTAATTTCTTTTTTAAAATCCATTTTAAACAAAAAAATATTCTATATGGTGAAATTTCAAATTTATATGCAGTAGTATGAAAATTTCAGGAAAAAGATAAGAAGTAGGTGTATGTCTAACCACCTTAAACACAATAAAATGATAATATTTTTTTAAAATATTATAGATATAAGTAGTAGACTCATGTCTGGATGTGATGCATATTTTTTTATAATTTTTTTCTAATTAAATAATTAATTATGATTTTTCTACTACAACTTTTCCATAATATAAACAAATTCGTGTCTGACCACCTTAACTTAGTCTAAACCTCGTCAAATTGAAAATTTTTTATTTTTTATTGTAGTAGGAAAAGCATAGAATGCGAATCATGTTTAGGATTTCAAAAATGTTATATTTTTTGAAATATATAGTTATTTTCAATCAGTCTATCAATCAGGACTAAAAAGATAAGAAGAAGGTGTGTCTGACCACCTTAAACGCAATCAAATAATAATATTTTTTACTAAATTATAGATATAAGTATTAGACTCGTGTCCGGATGTGACGAATATTATTTTTTAATTTAATTCCAAGTAAATAATTAATTATGATTTTTCTTCTACGACTTTTCCAAAATATAAAAATTCCTTTGTCTTACCATCTTAACTTAGTCTAAACTTAATCAACATGTTTTTTTTTCCATTTTTTCTTATAGTAAGTGAAGCATAGAATGTGACACATGTTTTAGATTTAAAAAGTGTTATACCATTTGAAAGTTATAGATATTTTCCAATCAGTCTACCAATCAAGACTTCTTTTTCATAGCGCCACTTTTTTGGCATGCCATGATCCTGCACATACCCCTATCATAGGTCATGAGTCTAATCAACCTTAGGTTTATAAAGAAACCTTGATGGATTGACTTTACAATGAGACCATTCTACTCAAAATGAATGGTTGATCTCTAGGATCTAACCATGATTACAAATATTTGAAGATGAACCAATGAAGGATCCTATCCATGTATGGTTATGCTTGGGTGCCCCGCACCAAAGACCCCTATAACTTCCCAGGTGTACCCAAGGAATATTATATAGAGCATGAAAGATACACCTACAAACATAAATTCACTTCATTCATGGAGTGCATACATATAGAGCATGAAAGATACACCTAAATACAATGTAGCACATCAAGCATTAATTCAATTAAATCATAAAATTGCTTATGTACTGGAGCAAACATGTAGTACATACATTATGAAGCATAAACATGAATTCACTTAAGTCATTCACATAGGTCATACACATGAACTTATGTTATGAGTCATATACATGAATATACATGAAGTACACACACAAGTACATTAATTTATCAAAAAACACATGCATATACACAATTCATGGAAAACAAGAATACACTTAAGGTATAAACATCCAACCAACAAATTCAAGGATCAAATTTGAAGTTTCATTTATAACAAAATTAACAATAATAGCATATTTTTGCCCCCATTTTTGTTCTGCATATCTTTAGAGAAAAATGGATGTTTAGTGCGTAGTAATGGTCTTGAAAACATTGTGCAAGTCATGAGTCTGAGTCTAGTTTTTTCCTTTAGGCTAGGGAAACCTTTATCGGATTTTTCCAAATTACCTTCTCCTTTGTAAGCCAGGGGTTTTTATCTGAGATCAAGTCATATTGGGTAGGTTAAGCTCCAAAATATGATAAAGGTCATGATTCAGAGGTTTCTAACATTGATTTTATGTGATTTTCGAATCTTTATCTTTGATAATTCATTTTTGTCTCATCCGCAGAAAATTGGTTCTGAGATTCTCCTTGGCAGATAATCACCTACAAAGTGCATTTTCCCTAGATGACAATTTCAAAAGTCTCAGTGGTCACAGGAGTTTGAAAATAGATAATTTGGGGCTAGAATGACTATTGCACTAAAAATAAATCCCTATAGGCTAGAAGAAGGATCAAGTGATGAAGAATCTAAGATCAAATTTTATCAGTGGAAAAGTGGAAAGTAGCATCTCCGCTACTCCAACAGGTGGGTTTCGACTTGTAGGATGTATTTTCTGCTAGATTTTTATACGCAAGATTTATGAAGAAAAATCAATATGTTAGGAGACTTAAGGCATAGAGAAAGAAGATAAAACCGTCATATATCATTTCAGCATTGTAACAAGCTAAAATTCTTCCTTGGCAAATTTATGGGTAGGGAGTGCTCCAAAAACATTTCTCCACCCAAAGGGAAGCAGAAAAGTAATTGTCTGTTGTCTTCAGAAAGTTACCATTATTCTTATCTAAAAGTGAAAAGATGTTTCTTAACAGCCCATAGAGATAAATTAATTAATTCAAATAAAGCAATTTTACTTCATAATGAACTTTTTCATAAATGCTTAAGTCTTTTCACTCATGTGGCATGGGAAGTCAGCTGTTACTGGTAAAAATTTGGAAGTTATAAAATCAGTGAAGTATTGCAAACAAGAATTACCATCTGTATGTCAAATTGTCTAAACTGAAACCCTTGGCGATAAGTTGTTCCTTGCTTTCATATGTTAGAAACACTGAGAGGGGGGGGCGGGGTGAATCAATGTTTATCTATTAATTATATTTCAGCCAATTAAACATATATCAAATGTGCATCCAAACAAACATAACACAAGAACACATAACACATGATATGATTACGGAGAACCTTGATCAGAGGAAAACTCTAGTGGGGATTAGTACCCACAAATATTGTACTAGGCATAATGAATCTATTAAAGTTCCTTTGCCCTGTTGGAAGCAGTCTTTACAAATTAAGTACAATGACCTGGTTAAAGGTCTGACCCTATTAGGAGTCTTTATAAAAACCCTGTTAGGGGTGTATGGCTCACTTCCTAGGCTCACTACCCAATAAGATGAAGGCTACAACCCTCTGAATGTTGATATGAACTATATCAAAATGAACTGTTGTAATGACACTACTGTTGGATCAGTTCTGTGTATGCAGAGATGTTCTTACTCCTTCAAAGAGCTATATCATCTTCTGACTTCATTATACTATTCCTCTGTAACTTCTTCTTACACATAATCGACACTTGTAACATATCTTTACATTACATACTTATATCTTCAAATCCAAATAGGCACAACCCAAAATAAATCACTAGTCGGCCCTAAAACAAAAATATACAATTCTTCTAAACAAGTCGGCCTAAGCGTGTTTACTAAAAAATTAATTACATTAATACAAAATTATAAATAAAGGCACTTAGCCATTACATTACAAAATCATTCACGTTGATCAAAACTGTAGTCGGCTTCCATGCTCTGTTTCCTGGACTGCAGGTCTACTAATATTTCTATAACTTTTCCATATTGATGTTCCATACTCTGTGCATTTGGATCTAGCATGTATATACACCATAGAGTATATACCTAAGCACATATGCTCTAGTGTGATCTCTAACACGTGTGCTGATGTGTTGATCTCTGTATGTGTCTGTCTACTCTGTTTTCACACTTAGTCATTTTCCTTTCATGACATAACTTAAGTATGAATTTGTTGCCATGATTGACAACACAAAATAAGTCATGCTTCCTCAGGAAGTCAACTTTCCAACAATCTCCCCCTTTGTCATTTATGGCAACAAAGGAATGTGGCTAAGTTACTCAAAATGACTTCATACAAAAATGAATGTATATCATAATACTTAATGATATATACATATATACTTCACATATACACATTCTATACTACTCCCCCTTTGACATTAATGACAAAGGTGTGCAAAAACTGTAAGTCTTCAGCATACTTACTCCATGTAAACTTCTGGGTACACAACTTGAAGAGATTGAATCTCTTTCTGCCAAAATACTTTCATTGCATCAACTGTCTAAAGATGTGCGCATAAAGTATATGTCAATTTCTCCATTTTTATTAGCTCCATGCAAGGACCTTGATCATATGTCTATATGGTGTTATCAATCTATTTGATGTTCTCATTGAGAACTGCTAGAGATGGCGCAAGTGCATTCCTCAACTGAGTTTGCCTTACACTTATCTTGCTGATTTCTAACTTTGATTTCTCAATTTTGTCTAACTTCCCTTGGTAGACATTATTGCAGATGTTCATGGCTTGCATCGAGGTTTCAACTGATTTTCTTATGTTATCCACCATTTCTTCTGCTTTCGCTATCTTTTTAGTGTGCTTAGAGGTGAGATTCACTCTATCCATACAGTTTGCTATGACTTTCTTTCCTTTATCTGCCAATTCCTTCAATATAGCCTACCCAATCTTTAAGGAATTCAGATCTAAGGTAAAGTTCTTTACCAATTCATTTAATCTCTCCTTCTTGTATTCATCTTCTGCAATTTTAGTAGCAGATTCTGCTAAGCTAGTGAAATGTGACTTGAAGTTTGATAATATGTTGTCCACATCTTCAACTGATTGTACTTTGGCTACTTTCTGATTAGTAGGCACTAAGTCATTCAAAATGTTCATTGTTTCCAAGAAGCGAGGGTTCCTCATCACTTGTTTCTATTTTTCCTTTTCCATGGCAAGGAAGATGATCTTGATTAGGTCTTCTTCTCCCCATGCATCCAAACTTGCTGAGTCTGGAGTTAACCTTGACAACAATGAGGTAGATGGTTGAGTGGATGGTGAGAATATGGTATTCTGGCTGGTATCCATGCACTCAACGTTCACTAGTTTCTCTTTTATTGGCATCTTGTTACCTTGCATATCATCTTGAGTGTCTTCATTTATGTCATCTTGATCATTGATGGGAACTTCATCTAGTTGTGCGGCGGTATCATCAGTGCACATTTCTTCAGTGCTTATAAATGCCTTATCAACATTATCCATATATTTATCAGAAGCCATCATAGATATCTTTACATCATCAATCACTATAGTGTCCTCTATATCTTTAGCTATCTCAGAGGTTATTGTCACTGTGGGCACTGAATCCTGTGGACCTGTCATAGGTACGACCTGAATTACTGGAGCTGTAGCCTGTTTGGGAGGAGCTGGGGTAACTTTTTTTGTAGGCGCTATTGGTGGATACATGTGTCTATCCATAAATACTTGTGCAAATGCTTTTTCAGTCTCCTTTCCAATCTATTCATACTCCTTGTTCATTATTTGTAGAGTCCTTGTCTTACTATGGACATGAGGCTTCACCAGATCTAACAGAATAGCCTTCTCATCATGTGAACAAATAGGTAGAAGAGTATCCAAAGTTTCTTCTCTAATATTCATGTCCTCTTCTATAGCATGTCTTTTCATTATCTCCAATATGTTCTATAACTTATCCGGTATCACTATTTTAAGTTCAAGAACTGACTTCTTAAACTTGATCATATGAGATATGATCATAGAATGTATCTCAGTCTTATCCATCTCTTGATACTTGTCATAGAATTTTGATAATGTATCTAATCTCCCTTCATT
>MU225608.1:270813-293812 GCA_018584345.1 Thuja plicata | reverse complement strand
ATATTGTACTAGGTATAATGAACCTGTTAAAGTTCCTTTGCCCTGTTAGAAGAAGTCTTTACAAATTAAGTACAATGACCTAGTTAAAGGTCTGACCCTGTTAGGAGTCTTTTACAAAACCCTGTTAGGGGTGTATGGCTCACTTCCTAGGCTCACTTCCCAATAAGATGAAGGCTACAACCCTCTGAATGTTGATATGCACTATATCAAAATGAATTGTTGTAATGACACTGTTGTCTGATCAGTTCTGTGTATGCGCAGATACTCTTACTCCTTCAAAGAGCTATATAATCTTTTGAATTCATTATAATGTTCTTCTATAAATTATTCTTACACATAATCGACAGTTGTAACATATCTTTACATTACATACTTATATCTTCAAATCCGAATAGGCGCGACCCAAAATAAATCACTAGTCGGCCCTAAAACAAAAATATACAATGCTTCCGAACAAGTCGGCCTAAGCGTGTTTACTACAAAATTAATTAAATTAATACAAACTTATAACTAAAGGCACTTAGCCATTACATTACAAAATCATTCACGCTGATCAAAATTGTAGTTAGCTTCCATGCTTTGTTTCCTAGACTGCAGGTCTACTAATCTACCTGTAACTTTTCCGTACTGATGTTCTATACTCTACACATTTGGATCTAGTATGTATATACACCATAGAGTATATACCTAAGCATGCATGCTCTGGTGTGATCTCTAACACGTGCGCTGGTGTGCTGATCTCTGTACGTGTCTGTCTGCTCTGTTTTCACACTTAGTCATTTTCCTTTCGTGACAAAACTTAAGTATGACTTTGTTTCCATGATTGACAACACAAAATAAGTCATACTTCCTGAGGAAGTCAACTTGCCAACATCATATTCTTGAGATAGATTCTTGGTTCTTGATTCAAGTCAATCAAAATATGGCCACCATATTTATGGGATTCGATGGGATGAATGGTATCTCTTCTGAATGGCATAAAATCACAGATACTTCTCTGAGGTTATTCGACATGCAAAGCTTCCATAGCAGATTGAATGTAGAAAGAATACATCCCATTATCAAGAAACTAAAGGATAGTGGATTAGTCAAAGCTGTTATCTTTCCTATTGTGATTCAAGCTCCAAAGCTTGTTCGAGAATGCATATCCCACTATAATCCGGACACCAAGAAAATTCTCTTACCCACTGACATTATGCTACTCTCCTCTGATCAAGACTCTGTCTAGAACTACCTTTGTATTCTAGAGCAAGCTGAATACTCAGATATGACATACAATCGGGTGGTTACTGAGTATGGAGAAAAGAACACTGTGTGGAAGAAGGAAATAATGAAGACATGGTTCCAAGAGTCCAGGAGTGCCAAGGGAAAGTTGCCTAAAATAGTATACAGCACGGACCTAAAGAAAAAAATTATAGACATCCTAGTATTGCTTCACAGGATTAGAGGTTATAGTGATGCACTTAATTTCCTTAAGCACCATTTCTTCCTATTTTAGGTGATTTTCTCTCAGTATAATTTCATTGATTGGGCTCACATGGTAAGTGAAAATCTTTCAAATGCCCTAAATAGAGATAAACATCAGAACAAGTTCTATATGTCCTCAGTTTTGTTATGTATCTTAGCTACAATTCAAATTTGGCCAAGACTTCCTAGGCTAGAATTATTACCGAAAGATGTTAAGAGTTAGGAATTCTTCCCCTGTTTGCAATTACATAATAGTTATACTGAGTATGTCAAATTAAATGATGCATTCATAATGAGACTATGCAGGGAGTTAAAAGGTTGCCCAGAAAGGATATTTTCTTCAGAATCCATGATATTTATCAGCCAATTTGGAGCTTATTTTATCAAATTTGGGAATTTCTCATACATCCGTCTTGCAGAATTTGATGATTTCCCTTTGAAGCAGCCCATGTATCCCGAGGACATGATCATGCTTGTTGAGGTGATGAGGCAAGAAGTCCAAGTGAATCTGATCTATGCAGGTGCCAGGAAGAAAGGCTATGATTTCCTGATGACTATTGGAGCCTACAATTATGCGTCTTGGTCTGATGCAAAGAATTTTTTGAAAGCATTCTCAAAGAATTTTCAATTGGAAATATATGATTTTCTAAGGCCCTAGTATGATCTTGTGAACTATGCCTGAGATTACTTGCAAATGGGTGGCACCATTCATCACATTGATGATATAGAAGACTATTGGGCCAACTACAAAGATGATCTAGATGTTGGAATAGTCCCAAGGGATAATTGAGAGGGGGGGTGAATCAGTTATCAGCTAGTTTAATTCTTTTCACCAATTAATTACAGAATAACATTAAGCATTAACACAAGATAGAACACAACAATTTTGGTTACGGGGAAACCAAATAGGTAAAAACCCCGGTGAGAATTAGCACCCACAAAGAACTGTACTTGAGTATAATTATCCCTGTTAGAAGATCTTCCAACCCTGTTAGGATTTTTTATTTACAATGCAATAAGTATAGTGAACTGGTTAAGGTTCTGACCCTGTTAGGAGTCTTTTAAAAATTGCCCTGTTAGGGGTGAGGACTCACTGTCCAAAAAACTCACTGCTAAAATGATGAAGGCTGCAACCTTCAGTAAAATAGATATGCACTATATCTGATAAATGAACTACTATAAGTATCTTCCCAAAAGATGTGATCTTAGTTGTCTTTAGGAGTCCCTTTAATACTTCTTTAGTCAGCCAAATCAAGCACGTAACCTGATTAGAATCACGCAACCCAAACTGAATAGACGCGATGCTTCACATAGTCAGCTCTACCAAATTGACTCAATCATCCCACTTCTATTAGAACACATTTAGCACCTTTAGATAATTATCGTTAACTCATAACTAAACATGAATACAAACATGCATAACCCAAAGATAGGCACAACTCAAGAAATAATTTAATTACGTCGGCTCTTCACAGATAATCTTTTGTCATTGTAACTGTCAAAACAGACTAACATAACTCAACTAAAACTGCATATCTGACTCTATTTGAATGCACATATCAACCAAAACATGTGTACACCATGGAAATAAACATGCAAGGCTCCAAAACATATGTACTAATAATTTATTACAGGACACTGTTGTATATTTTAAGATTGTCATCAATGAAAAACATACAATCAACAATTTGCACACAAGAAAATCTCCAACAATCTCCCCCTTTGACATTGATGGCAACATATGATATGAAAAACACCATCAACCCATAGTATCCTCCTTCTTTTTACAATCTTATCAATATCCTCATCAAGGATTCCTCTTTACTGTTGCTTCTCTTCTGACTGTGTTTTTATTTTCATGACTATATACTCCCCCAGAGTATATGCTCCCCCTTACTAATACTCCCCCTTTAACATCAATGGAAAAGGGTGCCAAACATCATGATGCATAGGTACTACTCTAGAAGTAGAGTAGTCAATCATTCATCAGTCATTAAGGACTGATGTTCTTTGCTACAAATTCTAATTAGACTCAGGAAAGAGAATTACTGCCAGCTTCTCCCTGAGATACTTAAAAGTATCTTTTGATAAAGGATTTGTAAAAATATCTGCTAACTGTTCTTTATTGCTCACATAATCCAAATTTACTTCTCTGTCTACAACTTTTTCTCTTAGAAAGTGATATTTGATCTCAATGTGTTTTGTCTTTGGGTGCATCACAGGGTTCTTTGACATATTGATAATGCTAGTAATACCATAGTAAATAACAATAGGATAATCAATCTAAATATGAAAGTATTTAATCATCTATTTGATCCAAACCATGGTTGAGAAATTTAGTGCTACTGCAACATACTCAACTTCTATTGTCGACTGAGAGATACAG
The DNA here is from genome assembly GCA_018584345.1 of Thuja plicata. Classification (NCBI taxonomy): domain Eukaryota; kingdom Viridiplantae; phylum Streptophyta; class Pinopsida; order Cupressales; family Cupressaceae; genus Thuja; species Thuja plicata. Next base: position 289,959 of record MU225608.1, on the reverse strand, counting down.
TTTTGCTTCTAGCTTGTCCAAGTAACCAACCTATCTCCAAGAGATACTACTCCTCCTAAGGTACTCTTCCTGTCATCAAAACAACCTACCTAGTTTGCATCTGCATATACATGAATTTTTATATTCTCTGAGTTAGGATACCATAAACCATATTCTATAGTTCCTTTTAAGTATCTGAATATTATTTTTATTTCCATTAGGTGATTTTGTTTAGGTTCAACTGCAAATATTTCAACAATGCGAACTACATTGGAAATATCTACTCTAGATTGAGTAAGATATATAAGTTTTCCAATCGTAGATGTGTATAGTATCTTTTCAACTATTGTGGAAACATCATCTTTAGAAAGCTTTCTTTCTATTATCATGGGGGTGCTTACTGGTTTGCAATCTTCCATTTTGAAAGTCTTCAATATCTTCTTCACATACTTAGCCTAATTTATAAATATGCCTTTGTCTGTTTGTTTTACATTCAATCCCAAAAAATATTTGATAGGTCCAATCATGCTCATTTCAAAATCACTTTGCATCTCTTTGGAAAATTCTTCACTAAACTTGTCATTACCTCCAAAGATAATGTCATCAACAAAAATAGCAACAAGTAGTAATCCTTCATCTGTCTCTCTTATGAATAAGTTACAATCTGTTGCTCCTTTTCTGAATCCTATCTCTGTTAAGTAACCATCAAGTCTCTCATACCATGCTCTTGGGGCCTATTAAAGTCCAAAAAGTGTTTTCTTTAGTTTGCATACCATGTCTGGTTTGTCTGATAGATTAAATCCTTCATGTTGTTTTATGTAAACTTCTTCCTTCAAGTCACTGTTTAGAAAATCTGACAACTTGATGTTCTTGAATGTTGCATAGGCCAGAAACAACTTGATAGCTTCTAGTCTTCTCACAGGGGAAAATGTATTAGTGTAGTTTATTCCTTCTCTCTATGCATATCCTTTACATACTAGTATTTCTTTGTTTCTTACCACTGTACCTTCTCCATTCATCTTATTCCTGAATATTCACTTTGTTCCAATCACATTCTTGTCATAAGGTCTAGGGACTAGTTCCCATGTATCATTCTTGATTATCTAATCCAATTCTTCTTGCATAGCACTTTGCCAATCTGAATCATTGCACGCATATTCAACACTTAAGGGTTCAATTTGAGAAAGTAAGCATACCTCTTCATCAACGGTTGAACCTTTTTCTCTGGATCTTGTCAGGACTTTATCACTTTGATCTCCAATGATGTCTTCCTTAGAGTGGTATTTAGATGTGTATTTTGAGTTTTTAGGAGTGACACTCTCATCTGTAATCTGTGATTCTTCTTGACTTGGTTCAGGATTGTTACATGAAACATCAATACAGTCAAACATTTCTTCAATAATTGTGTCCTTACTGATAGGTCTGAGTTCATCTTCAATCATGGGAACACATTCATAGTATCTTTCTTGAATCATAAACTTCTCATAAATCTTTACATGAGTACTTTCAATGATCTTCTTCAATCTTTGATTAAAAAATCTATAGGATTTTATTTTAGTAGTGTAGCCAAGAAAAATACCTTCATCACTTCTACCATCAAACTTGCCAATACTGTCATCTCTCTTGATGTAGCACTTGCTTTCAAATATTCTAAAGTATTTTACAGTGGGTACATTACCAAACCAAAGTTCTTGTGTCTTGTCTGCGCCTCGCCTTAACTGGATTCTATTGATGGTATAGACTACTGTATTAACCACATCTCTCCAATAGGTATGGGAAACCTTTCCTTCAATCATGATTGTGCATGCTATGTCAAGTATTATCATGTTCCTTCTTTCTACAATCCCATTTTGCTGAGGGGTTCTAGGAGCAGTTAACTGTCTTTTGATTTCATGTTCTTCGCAGTAGTCATAAAACTAGTCAAAGGTGAATTCTCCTCCTCTATCTAATCTCAAATATTTTATCTTTAATCCACATTCATTTTCAACCTTAGTTTTGAATACTTTGAAATTATCAAAAGATTCATATTTTTATTTTAAGAATGCAACCCACATCATCCTTGAGAAATCATCAATAAACAAAATCAAATACCTTTCTCCATAGTATGATCTTGTTTGAGTAGGTCCACATAGGTCTGTATGTATCAGATATAATTTGTTCTTTGCAGAGTTCTATTTACTTATGAATGAGATCCTCACATGCTTCCCCCTCACACATTACCTACACATAGTATCAACTGGTCTTTCAATACTAGGGAGGTCTCTTACTGCCTTTACATTACTTATCTTTACTATGTTATCAAAATTGATATGATAAAGTCACTTGTGCCATAGCCAACTGTCATCCACTTTTGCAACAAAGAAAATTACTTCAGAGTTAAGTTGAAAGACATTACCTTTGGTATTTGATCTTGATGCAATCATGTCTCCTTCTTTGTTATTAATGATGCACTTGTTGTCTTTGAATTCTAGCTGATATCCTTTGTCAAGCAATTGTCCAACACTTAGAAGATTATGATGTAAACCATCAACATAAAGAACATCATCTATTTTGTTCTTTCCATCTAAGGTAATAGAACCTTTGCCTATGGTAGGTTTTGGAGTGTTATCTCCAAATCTAACCATGCCACCTTTTTACTTATCTAGATGTACAAATTTGTCTTTGTCACCTGTCATGTGATGTGAACACCCGTTGTTTATGATCTAGTCTGTTATGATGTCTACTTTGGAAACTAATGCTAACTCTTGTGCTTCTTTTTCATCTTTGATGTCCATCTCCTCAAGAATTTTCTCAATGTCTTTAATGGCAACAAATCCTATTTCATCTTCTCTTGAATCATCATCAGTTACACCATCTTCAGCATGATATAATTCCTTAGTGTACTTGGGCTTGTAATCTGATCTGAACTTCTTGACTCTTATAGGACACTTGGATGCAAAGTGGCCAACTTTGTTGCATGAAAAACATTTGAATGGTAGCTTTCCTTAATATTTCCCTTTACCTTTTCTTTCCTTCTTGGCAATCATAACAATGATTTCTTCTAGTTCAATATCAACTTCTTCCTTCTTATTAGAGCTACTTAAAGATTTCTTACCATGGATTGAGGCTTTGAAAGTTGTTTCCATTTTAGGTTCTGTCTTTAATCTTGATATCTCAAATGCAAATATTTTTATGATCAGGGTTTCTCTTTTGAAGTCGTTTGAGAATTGCATGGTTTCATCCAAGATGTTAATCTTTCTTTCATAATTGGCTGTTAATGTGGTCATCAGTTTGTCCATTATATCATCCTCTAAAATTTCTCCACCATTGTTCCTGATGCCTGATACTGCTTCATTAATTGTTTTATTGTAAGCTCTGATGTTTTCTTCAGGTAGCATCTCTAAATTATTGTATATTTTCTTCCATGTCTTTCTGCGTGCATTCTTTCCTTGGATGTCTCCTTCAAACATATCTTCTAAGTATTTCTATATTGAAAATGATTTTTCTGCCTTCTTGATCTTCGAAAATTCATTGTCAGATAGGGAACTGATTAGGGTTTCCTTGGAAATTGCATTTTGAGTGAATATATATTTTTGTTTAATTGTAGAGTCTTCTTCTGCAAGGTCTTTCAAGGTGGGAACATCAATTTCATGAGTAGCAATCTCATAGATCTCAAAATCAACACACTCAAAGATGTGTTATCAGTTTATTCTTCCAGTCAAGATAGTTCTGTCCATCAAACTTAGGACTCTCTTTCCTGAAGTATGCCATTTGATCTACCTTAAGTTGTTAGGCTTTCTCTCCAAGGAACTTGGCTTTGATACCAATTTTTGGAATAGTCCCAAGGGATAACTAAGAGGCGGGGAGGTGTGAATCAGTTATCAACTAGTTTAATTCTTTTATCCAATTAATTACAGAATAACATTAAAAATTAACACATTCAGATAACACAAGATAGAACACAACAATTTTGGTTATGGGGAAATAATAGGTAAAAACCCCGGTGGGAATTAGCACCCACAAAGAACTATACTTGAGTATAATTATCCCTATTAGAAGATCTTGCAACCCTATTAGGAGTTGTTCTTTACAATGCAATAAGTACAGTGACTTGGTTAAGGGTCTGACCCTATTAGGAGTCTTTTACAAATAAACTTGTTAGGGGTGAGGTCTCATTGTCCAAAAAGATCACTATCCAAAAAGCTCCCAGTGTGTTGTATGCTTCCACTTCTTATTCACATAGATCTTTTCTTGATGAATGAAATGTCTCTACTATCCCAAAACAATGGACATTCTATTATGTAATTTTTTTGTCTCTTTTCTTATCATTCACACTTAGCATTCACCAAATGAACTACTATAAGTATCTTCCCAAAATATGTGATCTTAGTCAGCTTTAGGAGTCCCTTCAATACTTCTTTATTCTACCAAATCAAGCACGCAACCTAATTAGAATCATGCAGCCCAAACTGAATTGACGCGACACTTCACATTGTCGGCTCAACTAAATTGACTCAATCATCTCGCTTCTGTTAGAAAACATTCAGCGCCTTTAGATAATTATCGTTAACTCATAAATAAACATCAATATAAACACACATATCCCAAAGATAGGCGCAACTCAAGAAACAATGTAATTACATTGGCTCTTCACAGATAATCTTCAATCACTGTAACTGTCAAAATGGACTAACATAACTAAACTGAAACTGCATATCAGACTCTGTGTGAAAGCACATAGCAACCAGAACATGTGTACAACATGGAAATAAACATGGAAGGCTCCAAAACATCTGTACTAATAATTTCTTACAAGACATTGTTGTATATTATATGTTGTCATCAATGACAAACATACAATCAACAATTTTCACAGAAGAAAATCTCCAACACTAGAGAGCAGCGATTGATTCTATGCAAGATTAGCTATTGAAAAATTCAAAAGGTTCAAAGTTAATATTTCAATTGAAGGCATAGAAGATGATGGCCAACATATGTATGATGATACATACATAGAAAGAATTAATCCCCTTCCTATAAGCTTTGAACCCATGCTAGGTCAAGCCATCGATGACTTGCAGACCTTGATGGGTGGGATCTACAAAAGGACAGAGCAGTGGATTGAATGGATGCAGGAAGAAGGAAGAGGTCGCAAAGGAATCCTCTATCTCAAAAAACTCCTACAAAAGTGAATAGGAGTACTCTTGCATCATCCTCAACTACTATCCCGACTGTAGCCAAGGAGCTAGCTCAACCAATAGGTGGAGGTGATGAGCCTTCTGAAAAAATGATTCCATTGGACAAGACATGCGGAGATGGCTCACCTCATGTCATTGGATCAATAGAAGAATATGTTTCTATAGACTTGGCCAAGCCTACGACTAAGCCTATTAAAAAAACAAAAAGATAACAACCAGTTATAGCCAGCACTTTGGGTACCCAAGGTGACACCTTGATCCAAGATACTCCAAGGCAAGGGTCCCCTGTTATAGTAGAAGTGGGTGAAGATAGTTCCAGCACTATGGCCACAAAATCAGATGAAGAGGTTGGAAAGAAACAAAAATTTTCTCAAGTCACTAAATTATTTTCCTCCTCTCCTACTTCAGTAAATCCATTTTCTTCCAGACCAAATTCTACTCCTCCGGTCATCAGGAAGTTGTTCACAGAAGAATTGGTCTCTGCCACAAAAGTTACTAGTGTGGAGTCTTGGATAGAGAACACTCTAGAACGCAAGTGGAAGAGGATAGAAGAAGGAGTTCCCAACAAGGAAACTCTTTCATGGGCCCTACAATATAGAAACAGAGCACTTCACCATGGAGGTAGTGAAGCCCACAAAAGAAGGTAGGATTGAGGATTTAACCACCTCTGATTTTGAGCTACAATCCTTTGATATGGGATTGGCTTGTCACGATACCAAGGTGGGCTAGTGGAATTCCACTAATATTGTAATTGAAGAATAGATTGAGGAGCTCAAGACTGCTAAAGTCAACTTAAAGAAGAAGTCACTGAACTAACTAACTTTATCAGATAGTTAGTTACTACAGTTGCGAGCATTCCTAGTGCCCAAACCACTTTTGACCCCAATGCTCTAGATAATCAAGCCATCATAGCCAAGTTGAAATAAGACACACCTTGGGTAGGTTGGTAAAAGGTGGATCGAGAGGCTCAAATCTCAAGGGCTTGTAGTTATTGAGTAGCTGGGTGATACTCTCCTAAACTTGGAGAATGAGAGAAACAACATTGATAAGAATTTGCAGACTCTCACATCAGAAAGGATGAAGTGTTAAGAATTCATAGTTATGCTTCTTGTAGTAGTCAAGATGAAGACTAAAGAGGAGATAAAGGACAAGATCTTGCAGAAAGGAGATGATCCTTTAGTTGAATAGCTCCAAAGTCTTGAATTTAAGACTGAAATGATCATCCAAGCCGAAGGAGGGTTGCAACAGACAGATGTCAAAATCAGAGAAGAATAGAACAGAGATTTTAAAATCCTTCAGGGTCTTCACATGGAGTCACAGAAAAGTGGTCAAGGAAAGGAAATGATTAGAGTGACTAACATGCAAAAGTCTTTCTCTGATTATATAAATAAATTAACAAAACAGTCTTCCTCTCACTTGGATAAGGTTCCAGAACTCCAACAATTGAGTGGGTGCATCTATAAACCCATGGAAGAGGTGAAAGATTAGGTAGATTTGGTTAAGAGTCTGGTCAAAGATCATTCCTGATGGCTCATCAAATATACCAATGTTCATATCAATAGACATGAAGAGCTGATTCGAATCATCATAGCTGTCACCGCCTATAGGGAGAAAATAGATAAGGGGAAGAAATTGGAGGCATAAATTTATTCCCTCTTATACTAAATTTTGATAGAGCTTGTAATGGATAAACATTTATTTATCATTTCCGGTTAGGGAATCTGAACTGTTTTGGTTACCCCTTTATGTAATGGTCAAACTCTGAAGATCTATATGTACTATTTTGAAAATCAATACAAAGGTCAGCTAAATTTTTGTGTGAAGAAATTGGTTTTTACTGAGTCAAATTCGTTCATGTCTGAATGCCAATGTTTTAACTGTTCCATTGCATTTATCTTTTTGTCAATTTGAATATTTCTCTAAATTGGATTTACAGTTCAAGATTAAAATGAAGTTCTTTATTATGATTTGATACAGTTAATTGAAGGGAAATTTGGGTGTCATGCATATATTATGAGAAATGTTCTTATGAAATAGACTAATTTGTCTGCGTTATGTTATCATTGATCTTTTAGTTTAGTGTTTGCATCTTCATTATCAATTCCTACATTACCAATTTTAGGATCTTATATGATTTATATATTCTTGAAATTTGGCTAGATAGAAAGCTGAATCTATTTGCCTAGACTAGTTCCTGTCTATGCCTAGTTCGGATTACCTCTTCTGTTCTCAGGTTAAGAACAAACCCCCCTTTAAATTTTGAAAGAAAAAAATCTATTGAAGATTAATCACTTAAGGGAGATGTACTTTCAAACATAGAGTGAAATTATTTATTCAGTTACATTTCCCAACTGTTGTATTCGATTGTTTCTTTAATATTTGGGCATTTTAGAGTTAAAGTGAAAAAGAACAATCTGTTTACCAAAAGATTTTTGGAGACTTTACTTGGGAGATGAATAGTTTCTAGATCAGAAGAAATATCATGAGGAATGATGGTACTTCCCCATGAAAATTTTATTCCTATGGTGCAACCAAACCTTAGATTCCAGGACGATCAAGAAGATATCATTTCCTCACTAAATACTTTTGCCTGGAGACACAAAAGAAATATTGAGCATTATAGAAATGCTAGTCAAGCGCTCAAACAAGAAGTAGTGAGAGAAGAAGAACTTGAATGAGCCATTCAAAGGAGGAATTTATTAAGAGCACAATGCCAGGAAGAGTGTGAGGCTAGATGGCCAAATTAGTGGAAATCCTGGAGCCTAAAAAGTTTCTTAGAAGTGTAAGGAAAGAAGGTGGTATAGACCCAGTCTTTGAGAAACTTGTAGAGATTTATTTTGCCCTGCTTGAAGTACCTTGTCAAAGAGACACAAATACTAAGAGAAAAAGTAGGCCTCCTTCACCTCCCAAAAAATCATCCCTTTTGTCTACCACATGTCAAGTGCTAACCTTGCACGGGGTAGTTGCCCCTCCTATTGTAAACCTGACACCTTATTTAACTCAGGAAGTTATGGTAGTCCCTTGGGCTATGATAGCTTGTCCTCTATAATTAGCAGCATATAACCCACTTCCCTCAGGGTCAAGGAAGAATTTTTCCAAATTCTCCAGAGATGGGAAAGTGTCTAGATTTCAACACATTGCTTCTTTCTTTGCAGCCATTGATATATTAGCAGTATGAGAGGAGGATGTTGCAGTCAGGTTATTTTTTGAGACCCTTGTTGAGGGTGTAGTAGATTGGTTTCATCATTTTCCCATCTCTTCTATTACGGATTGGGCTTCCATGATAATGGCTTTCGAAAGAAGGTTTAAAACTGCTGAAGTTGAGCATGCTCTGTTAACACAATTGACTTCTATAAAAAAAGAGCCTTAAATAAGCATGAGAGATTTTGCTGCTAAATTTAACAAGCTAGTTAAACGTATCCTAGTAGCTAATTAGCCTACTGCAGGTAATTTGAAAACATTTTTTATAAGTGTTATGCCGCCCGATATTAGCTATGATTTAAGAAGGACAAACCTAGCCAATTTGGATCTCGCCCAGAGGACTGTTGTAGAGTTAGAGGATCACATGATCTCGGTAGGGAAGTGGAAATGAGAGATACAAACTTGGACTAGTACTAGCAATAACACATCATTAGATGAGATGATCCATAAATTATCTAATGAGTTCATTGCTTTCAAAAGACAACTTCCCAAATTTAACAATCCTTACCAGTGTAATTTTCAAGATCAAACTGGAAGAAATGGTGGTATGAAGAATAATGATGGAAAAAAATTACAATTGACTACTCCTCAACAAAGCCTAGCCATAGAAACTCCTCTGCAAAGGGGAAACATGTGTGCTTTTCAGCTAACAATAGATCATGATGGAGAAAGTTGTCCTGATGTAGCTTGTGCTTGGCAGATGCATCAAATAGATGAATGGAATACTAGAGTATCTGGATATGAATTAGAGTTGTTCTCACATGGTGACTCTAAAAACTTATTTTTTGAGTACGTATCAGATTAAAAAAGATGCGACATATTATGCTACTATAGATGGGACATCTTATGCAGTATTAACCTAGAATCAGAAAGATAAAGCCCCTATTTCCACACCTCCACTAAGAGGTAACATGGCATCCACTTATTTCTCTAAAGATGTCAATCAAGGATTGAAAATTTAGCAATCGGGTAAGGAACAAAATTCTTTTGACATTATTAAATTCTATAAAGATTCAAGAATTCAGATTTCTCCCATAGACTATCTTAAATCTAATCCTATAGAGTTTCAACAATTAGTGGAATTTTGTAAAGGAGGGACCCAAGATTTAAATTAAAAATTCATAGCTTCAGTAGAAGAAGAGTCTATTTTGACATTTCTATTTGAACAAGGAGAGTCATCGGTTTTGGCTACTTCCCATGGGTGAAAGCCTGACCCTTTCTATGTGTCGTTGTTTATAAATGGTTGCAAGTTGAGTAATTGCATAATAGACTCTGGTACGTCAGAAAATGTGATACCATCAACTATAGCTAAGGATTTAGGTCCCACTCTCACCAAATACCATGGTAGATTCTACTCTATGGATGCTAAAGAGGTCCCTTTGATTAGGCAAATCAAAGATGCCCAAGTGGATTTGGCAGTACACCCCAAGAAGAGAATGTTGTTAACTATATTGGTTGCTGATATACCTGCTAGTTATGGTTTTTTATTAAGAAGGAGTTTTTGCATGGATCTAGGAGGAGAAATAAAGTTGGATGGGTATCAAGCTTTGATCCCAGTAGGTAACAAAAAAGATAAAATTGGTTCTTGAAGAGAAAGAAAAGTTCACAGTACTAAAATCTAATGACCCTAAAGCCCAAATTCTGTACCAAGAATTAGAGTTTGGTAACTACATGTTATTCATAGATAATCATGATGAGGAAGCAAAAATTGGGGAAGAGAAAAATCAGCCTTCCAATGAAGAAATGTCACCACAAATTTGAACTCTTGAGTTCAATGGTAGCTGTGCATTGTCAAGATCTGGTGAAGGTGTAGTCTTAATGTCGCCAGATGGAGAATGTGAGCCCATGGCTTACAAATTGGAGTTTGGGAACACCAATAACACAATGGAGTATGAGGCCCTTCTTCTAGGAATTATTTCTATAAAAGAGAGAGGTGTGAAAATCCTAAGAGCTCAAGATGATGCTGACTTAATTGTGCGCCAAGTTAACAATCAATACTCTCTGAAGAATCATAGATTAAAAAACTACAGAAACCATGTATGGGATGAAATTGAGGCCTTAGATGCATTCTTTATTGAATCTATGCCAAGAGAATTGAATTCTAAGGTAGACTCCTTAGCAATATCAACCTTGTTTCTCCTCCCTCATCCAGATTTCAAGGATAAGAAATATCAAATAGAAGTGGTGTATAGACCATCTATACATGACAATATGGAAGATTGGTAGGTGTTTGAAGATGATCTTAATATCCTTCTCTTTTTGAGAGCGGTGGTGACTTTCATAAGAATACTCCTGGTAGTCATAAAGGAGATTGTCATGACAATCAGAGGAAATATAAGTCAGGTAACATTCAAATTCAAGGTAATACTATCCCTCCTCATTTGGTTACACTCAAAAAAAATTTCAATAGGCATGATACCTTTGTTAAAAAGAAGAGGATTGAGAGGGGTCCTAACACTAGGGAATATGAAGGAATAAACATTGGAAGTGAGAAAGACCCTAAGATGATCAACATTGGGAAATGTTGTACAGAGGAAGGATGAGAAGAAGCTAGAAAACATTTCCTAGAATACCAAGATGTCTTCGCATGGAGTTATGAAGATTTAAAAAGCTTCGTGAATGGAAAATTTGAACATCAAATTTGTCTAAAACCTGACACTATTCCATTAAGAAAAAAACAAAGGAATTATAATCCCAAGGTTGCTGATGCAATATTCAAGGAAGTTGATAAAATACTGAGGGATAAGATCATATATCCTATCTATCATTCAACCTAGATAGAAAATATAGTGCCTGTGAGAAAGAAAAATGGGGAAATAAGAATCTGCGTGGACTTTAGAAACCTTAATCAGTCTTCCTTGAAAAATAATTATGCTCTTCCCAACATGGATCACCTATTGTAGACCATTGCTGGAGTAGAGATGATGTCCATGTTGGATGGCTTCTCAGGGTACAACCAGATAGAGGTGGAAAAAGTAGATCAACGCAAGACACCCTTCACTACTCCATGGGGTACTTTCGCTTATCAAAGAATGCCATTTGGGTTAATCAATGTCAGGGCTACCTTTCAGAGAGGTATGGATCTTTCCTTTAGTGATATGAAAAATAAAATAATTGGTATGTATCTGGATGATCTTACGGTGTTTTGTAGAAAAAGAATAGATCACATAAAGGATTTGAGGAGAGTGTTGCAAAGGTGTAGAGAAGATGGGATTTCTTTAAATCCCAAGAAGTTAGTCTTCTGTGTAGCTGAAGGGAAATTAATGGGACACATCATTTCTCAAGAAGGTATAAGAATCGATCTAGAAAGGGTTAGGGCAATCCAGCAACTGAGCTTACCCATAAACAAGACTAAAGTAAAATCATTCTTTGGTCAAGTAAATTTTCTCAGAAGGTTTGTCCTAGTTTTTTCAGAAATTACTAAATGTATAGTGGATATGCTGAAAGGGAATGTGAATTATAAATGGAATGACCCTGGTAAACAAGCCTTGAAAAATATTAAGAACGCCATAGCCAATGGTCCAGTATTGTGTCACCCAAATTAAAAGGAAGATTTCATAATTTATTGTTACTCCTCTGAGCATACTTTTTCAGCTATTATCATGCAAGAAAATGAGGAAGGGGTTCAAGCCCCTATCACCTTTATGAGCACACCTTTGAAAGATCATGATTTGAAATACTCTTAGACTGAGAAACATTCTTTCAGAGTGGTAAAGGCTTTAAAGAATTTTAGATTCTATATTTTACAATCTCACTCGTATATGTGCCTGACATCGCAGTAAAAAGTGCATTAACTCAACAAGACATGGGATGTAATAACAAAGGAGCATGGGTGGCTAAGACATAGGAATATGACATAAAAATAAAACCCACCAAGTTGGTGAGAGGAAATGCACTATGCAAAGCAATAGCAGAAAATCAAGTAGATGAAGATCTTGAAGTGACACAATTGGTTTTGGCAGTAAGTATGCAATACCCCTTGTTAAAAAATATTGTATATTTTCTAGTGTATGGTGAGTGCCCCGAAGGGTTGACTACAAAAAAAAAGTAGAGATTTAAAGCTGAAAGCCTTTAAATATGTTATTTTGGAGGATAGGTTGTATAAGAGGTTGATAGATGGGACTTTACTCCGGTGTGTAGACAAACAACAACAAGAAAACTTTTTGAAGGTGTTCCATGGCAAAGCTTGTGGGGGACACATCTCTTCATTGGTTACTGCGTTCAAAATATTGAGACAATGCTATTATCGACTAGGAATGTTTAAGGATGCATATCATGGGTAGAAAGATGTGAGAAGTGCAAAATATTTACTAGAAGGCCACAATTAGCAGTTCTTCCCCTTAGACTAGTGATTATTGAAGGTCCCTTTCAGCAGAGGGGGTCTTGATTTTATTGGCCCTAGAAACCCCACATCTAGCGTGGGTCACACCTATATAATCATTGAAATAGACTACTTCATGAAATGGGTGGAGGCAAAAGAAACTAAGAGAACTACCTTTGAAGTAGTATGTGAGTTTATTAAAGAAAACATCCTGGTAAGTTTTGGTGTACCTATCAAGTTAGTAATGGATAATGCCACATATTTGTCTTCTTGGTATATTACTAAATTTTGTTTTAAGTATGGCATTATGATCAATCATTCATCCGACTATTTCCCACAAGGAAATGGTTAGGTTGAATCCAACAACAAGAACCTGGTAAACATTATGAAAAATCTTGTGGCAGATAATCAGAGAACCTGGCATAAGAAAATCCATGAAGCACTCTGGGAAGATAGAGTGACCCCCAAAAGAGATATTGGTGTTTCCCCCTTCAAACTGGTCTATGGAATTGAGGCCAATCTTCCATTGCCATTGGAATTGGCAACTTGCAAATTAAGGACAACAGTAGAAGATGGCATATATGAAGATAGTTTAGAAAAGAGAATCCTATATTTAAATAAGCTTGAAGAGGAAAGAGATAAAATGGTATATCACATCACACAACATCAAATGCATGTGAATAATTTGTTTGAAAAAAGGAGAAGACCTCAAAAATTTATGGAATGAGATATGGTGCTGCTATGGGACAAACGCAGGGCACCTAAATGTATGCATGGAAAATTTGAGACACTTTGGAAAGAACCTTTCAAGATCCATCAGTCGTTTGAGAAGAATTATTTTAAGTTGACTTATCCAGATGGTGAGACACTTCCCCTAACATACAATGGTCAGGACTTGAAGTTGTACCAGATCTGAATCTAAAATAGGTAACCCCTGTATTGTACCATAGTTACATTTAGTTCCTATTTTTATTTTCCTTAGTTAGGTTTCCTTTCCTTTCTTCCTTTCAATGTTTTCCTTTAGTTTTGTTGTGAGCCCCCCTTTTTATCAAGAGCTTTGTGAAACCAGAGACTTGAGTTACTTTCTTGGACATGTGAATGTCCCACTCCCCAAATAGAGCCAGCTATTGCCCAATTTTTGTTTTGATTATCTTTAGAGAAAATGGGTGTTTAGTGTGTAGTAATGGTCTTGAAAACATTGTGCAAGTCATGAGTCTAAGTTTAGTTTTTTCCTTTAGGCTAGGGAAACCTTTATCAAATTTTTCCAAATTACCTTCTCCTTTGTAAGATGGGGGTTTTTATCTGAGATCATGTCATATTGGGTAGGTTAAGCTCCCAAATGCGATAAAGGTCATGATTTGGAGGTTTCTAAAATTGATTTTACATGATTTTGGAATCTTTAGCTTTGATACTTCATTTTGTCTCATTGACAGAAAATTGGTTCTGAGCTTCTCCCTCGTAGATAATCACCTGCTGAGTGTGTTTTCCATAGATGACAATTTCAAAAGTCTCAGTGGTTAGTGGAGTTTGAAAATAGATAATTTCAGGCTAGAAAGACTATTGCACTCAAAACAAATCACTACAAGCCAGAAGAAGGATCAAGTGATGAAGAATCTAAGAGCAAAGTTTATCAGTAGAAAAGTAGAAAGTAGCATCTCTGCTACTCCAACAGGTGGGTTTCAACTCGTAGGATGTATTTTCTGCCAAATTGTTATACCTGAGATTTATGAAGAAAATTCCAAATGTGAGGAGACTTAAGGCGTAGAGAAAGTGGATAAAAACTGTCATATATCATTTCAGCATCGTAACAAGTTAAAATTCCTCCTTGGCAGATTTCTAGGTAGGGAGTGTTCCAAAAATGTTTCTCTGCCCAAAGGGAAGCAGAAAAATAATTATCTGCTATCTTCAAAAATTTACCGTTATTCTTATCTAAAAGTGAAAAGATTATTATTAACGTCTTGTAGAGGTGAATTAATTAATTCAAATAAAGTTTTTTTACTTCATAACGGGCTTTTTCATAAATTCTTAAGTCTTTTCACTCATGTGGCGCGGAAGGCAGGCCGTTAACGGTAAAATCTTGGAAGTTATAAAATCAATGAAGTATTGCGAACAAGAATTACCATCTATTTATCAAATTGTTTGAACTGAAACCTCTGGTGATAATTTTTTCCTTGCTTTCATATTCCTGAGATAGATTCCTTGTTCTTGATTCAAGTCAATCAAAATATGGCCACTAGATTTATTGGATTCGATGGGATGAATGGTATCTCTTCCGAATGACATAAAATCACAGATACTTCTCTGAGGTTCTTCGATATGCAGAGCTTGCATAGCAGATTGAATGCAGAAATAACACATCCCTTAACTGATAAACTGAAGGAGAGTGGATTAGTTAAAGCTGTCGGCTTTCCTGTTGCAATTCAAGCTCTAGAGCTTGTTCGAGAATGCATAGCCCACTATAATCAGGACACCAAGAAAATTATCATGCCTGATGACACGGTGCTACTCTCTATTTTTTGAGACTCCATCGAGAAATCCCTTCATATTCCATAGCAAGATGAATGCTTAGAGATGACATATAGCCAGGTGGTTACTAGTATGGAGTAAAGAAGACTGTGTGGAAGAAGGAAATAATGAAGACATGGTTCCAAGAGTCGAGGAGCACCAAGGGAAAGTTTCCTAAAACACTATATGACATGAACCTAAAGCCATAAATTGTAGACATCCTAGTATTGCTTCACAGGATCAGAGGTGAGAGCGATGCACTTAATTTTGTTGAGCACCATTTCATCCTGGTTCAGGTGATTTTCTCTCAGCATAATTTTATTGACTGGGCTCACATGGTAAGTGAAAATATTTCAAATTCCCTAAATAGAGATAAACATTAGAACAAGTTCTATATGTCCTCAATTTTGTTATATATCTTAGGTACAATTCAAATTTGGCTAGGACTTCCTAGGCTAGAAGAATTCCTGGAAGATGTTAAGAGTTACGAATTCTTCCCCTGTTTGACATTACATAACAGTTATACTGAGTATCTCAAAGTTAATGATGCATTCACAAAGAGACTATGCAGGGATTTACAAGGTTTTATAGAAAGGATATTTTCTCTGGAAGCCATGGCATTTATTAGCCAATTTGGAGGTTGTTTTATCCAATTTGCAAATTTCTCATACATCTATCTTGTAGGATTCGATGATTTCCCTTTGAAGCTGCCTAGGTATCCCGACAGCATGATCGTGTTGGTTGAGGTTAGGAGGCAAGAAGTCCAAGTGAATCTGATCTGTGCAGGCACTAGGAAGAAAGGCTATGATTTATGGATAACTATTGGAGCCTAAAGTTGTGCGTCTCGGTCTGATGCAAAGAATGTTTTGAAAGCATTCTCAAAGAAGTTTCAATTGGAAACATATAATGTTCTGAGACCCAAGTATGATCTTGTGAACTATTCCTGAGATGAATTGCAAATGGGTCACACCATTCATCCAATCGATGATATAGAAGACTATTGGGCCAACTACAAAGACGATCTAGAAAGAAGGGATCAATTCTATGAAAGATTAACTATTGAACAAATCAAAAGGTTCAAAGTTAAGATTGCAGTTGAAGGCATAGAAGATGATGGCCAGCATATGTATGACGCTACATACATAGAAATAATTAATCCCCTTCCTATAAGATTTGAACCCATGCTAGGTCAAGCAATCGATGACTTGTAGACCTTGATGGGTGGGATCTACAAAAGGACAGAGCAGTGGATCAAATGGATGGTGGGTAGAAGGAAGAGGTTGGAAAGGAAGCCTCTACCTCAAAAAACTCCTGCAAAAGTGACCAGGAGTACTCCTACATCATCCTCAATGACTATCCTGACCATAGCCAAGGAGTTAGTTCAACCAGTAGGTGGAGGTGATGAGCCTCCTAAAAAGATGATTCCATTGGACAAGACATACGGAGATGGCTTGCCTCCTATCATTGGATCAATAGAAGAAGCATTTTCTACAGACCCGGCCAAGCCTACGACTGAGCCTCTTAAAAATATAGAAACAGAGCAACCAGTTATAGCTAGCACTTTGGGTACACAAGGTGACACCTTGATCCAAGATACTCCAAGGTGAGGGTCCCCTTTTATAGTAGAAGTGGGTGAAGATAGTTCCAGCACTGCAACCACAGAATCAGATGAAGAGGTTGGAAAGAAATAGAAAGTGTCTCAAGTAGCTAAATTAGTTTCCTCCTCTCCTACTTCAGTAAATCTATTTTCTTCTAGACCTAAATCTACTCCTCTGGTCATCAAGAATTTTTCATAGAAGAATTGGTCTCTTCCATGACCAAAGTTACTAGTGGGGAGTCTTGGATAGAGAACAATATAGAATGCAAGAGGAAGAGGATAGAAGAAGGATTTCCCAGCAAGGATAGTCTTTAACAGGCCTTATAATCCAGTACCACTGTGAGCAAGGTGATTAAAACAAAGACATTGTCTACATTAGGCCGAGATCCAGAAATAGGGCACTTCACCGTGGAGGTAGCAAAGCCCACAAAAGAAGGAAAGATTGACAATTTAACCACCTATGATTTCAAGCTACAGTCATTTGATATGGGATTGGCTCATCATGATACCAAGGTGGATTGGTGGAAGTCCATTGATATTGTAATTGAAGAAGAGCTTGAGGAGCTCAAGACTGCTAAAGTCCAACCTAAAGAAGAAGTCCCTGAACTAACTAACATTATCAGATAGTTAGTTAATCCAGTTGTGAGCATTCCTAGTGCCCAAACCACTTTTGACCCCAATGTTGTAGAGAATCAAGCCATCATAGCCAAGTTGCAAGATGACAGAAACTTTGGGAAGATTGGTAAAAGATAGATCGAGAGGCTCAAATCTGAAGGGCTTGTATTTATTGAGCAGCTAGGTGATACTCTCCTAAAGTTGGAGAAGGAGAGAAACAACATTGAAAAGAATTTATAGACTCACAAATTAGAAAGGGTGAAGTGTCAAGAATGCATAGTAATGCTGCATGTAGTAGTCAAGATGAAGACTAAAGAAGCAATAAAGGCCAAGATCTTGTAGAAAGGAGACGAGCCTTTAATTGAATGACTCCAAAGTCTAGAATTTAAGATTGAGATGATCATCCAAGCTGAAGGAGGGTTGCAATAGAAAAATGTCAAAATCAAAGAAGAATAGAACAGAGATTTTAAAATCCTTCAGGGTCTTCACTTTGAGTCATAGACAAGTGGTCAAGGAAACGAAATTATCAGAGTGACTAACATGCAGAAGTCTTTCTCTGATTATATAGATAAATTGACAAAACAATCTTCCTCTCACTTGGATAAGGTGTCAGAACTCCAAAAGTTGATTGGGTGTATCTATAAAGCCATGGAAGAGCTGAAAGATCAGGTAGACATGGTTAAGAGTTTGGCCAAAGATCATTCCCAATGGATCATCAGATATACCAATATTCATATCAATAGTCATGAAGAGCTTATTCTGATCATCATAGATGTCACCGCCTATAGGGAGAAAATAGATAAGGGGAAGAGAATAAAGGCATAAATATATTCGCTCTTATACTAAATTTTAATAGAGCTTGTAATGGAGAAACATTTTTTTATAATTTCTGGCTAGGGAATTTGAACCGTTTCGGTTACCCTTTTTTGTATTGATCAAATTCAGAAGATCTATATGTACTATTTTAAAAATCAATACAAAGGTCGGCTACATTTTTGTGTGAAGAACTTCATTTTTGCCTGGTCAAATTCGTTCATGTCTGAATGCCAATGTTTTAACTGTTCCATTGCATTTATCTTTTTGTCAATTTGAAAGTTTCTCTAAATGGATTTAAAGTTCAATATTAAACCAAAGTTCTGTATTATTATTTGATACAGTTAATTGAAGGGAAATTTGGGTGTCATCCATAGATTATGAGAAATGTTCTTATGTAATAGATTGATTTATCTTCGTTATGTTATCATTGATCTTTTAGTTTAGTGTTTGCAATTTCATTATTAGTTCCTACATTACCAATTTTAGGATCTTATATGATTTATAAAGTCTTGAAATTTGGCTAGATAGAGAGATGAATCTATTTTCCTGGACTAGTTCCGGTCTAGGCCTAGTTTGGATTACCTCTTTTGTTATCGAGTTAATAACAAACCCCCTTTAAATTATGAAAGAACAAAATTCATTGAAGATTAATCACTTAAGGGAGCTTTACCTTAAAATTCAAAGGGCAATTAGTTATTCAGTTACATTTCCCAACTGTTGTATTCGATTGTTTCTTTAATATTTGGGCATTTTAGAGTTGAAGTGAAAAAGAACAATCTGTTTACCAACACATACATATCAATACATGGCGTACATGCCAAATTCATAATAGAGTTACAAAAAATAACATCAACTATATCCAAGTCGATATATACAATGTACAAATGTCACACACACACACACACATATATATATATATATATATATATATATAT
>MU225608.1:209253-240129 GCA_018584345.1 Thuja plicata | reverse complement strand
TGTGTGTGTGTGTGTGTGTGTGTGTGTGTGTGTGTGTGTCAAAACCAATTATTTTTATCATTATAGTTGTTGTGGAGGTAGGAAAACCAACATTGGGTTCAACTTAAGGAAGCCTCTATACAAAACAACCACCTTTTCCTTGTATTTTTTCATGGAATTATTTATTTACTAATCTTGATAGGATATATCTAGTCAAAATCAACACCAAACCTTATATCAAATATTTAGTAGTATGAGATATAAATAGAGTGGATATCCATTTCTAATGGAGTGGTATATGATCTGTGATCAAACCCATATTTTCTTAGCACTTTAGAAATTCACTTTGATCGATATAACTAAGAATTTTATAGTATTTGGATATTTTATTAGGTTAGTCGATTTCCTCGAGTAAAATATCTAGTTAAAATTCAAATACCAAATATTAATTTATTTATCTTTGGTATTTATAAATTATTTATCATTTTCTAACATAATATCATGTGAAAAAAATGTATAGCTAATGTTTTTAATAAATTTATCTTTCCAAATCCATTTTAATTAACTATATTACATCATAAGATAGTATTTTATACACATTAAAAATTAACATTATGATGGAAAGACTAGTTTAAGAAATTGTAGATAAGGGGTTTAATTTCTTGAGCTTAATCTTATTAAATAACTAATAAAAATGTATTTTTTGATGAAATCGAATTTGAAATTCACCCGCCTCATATATTAATCTTTATTGTATTCTTTTACAAAAGTATTTTAAAAAATAGATGAATTTCTTTAAGTTGTTTTATAGAGATGTTATTGTATTCATAAAAGCAATATCTTTTGATAAGTAGAAGACATTTCCCATAGCAATTCAAATTACGATATTACTATTAGAATTCAAGTGTGTTTAGACTCATGTTTCAAGAATATAGTTCCCAAAAACCCATCTCTCATGAGAGGTGCTCTCAGAGGTTAAGCATTACACATTTTTGAGAGTTCACCTATCCCAATTAATACTCCAACTGAAACACACTTAACGTGAATTTTCTTTAGAGTTAAGTCCAATTAACTTCCTATCCTATTTGTAAAACCTTCAAACATTAGAAAAATAAAAACTAGAAATATAAATATACATAACTTATTTACAACCATTGATATTGTATTCAAAAGTACTTAATATCATTAGATCAATTAAAGTTATTTTAGATTTGAAATTACCACTTAATATTAATTAGTCACACTCACTCATGTCACGTGTATATGTAAGATCACAATTCTTTTTATTTATGATTCTATAAAGAAAACCCTAAAAACAATTAGTACCTATCAATACATATGCTTTCTTTAATATATCTTAATTACTTTAGCACATGATACTATAATTGGAACCTATGTAACTATGAACATTTAAAAGTACAATCATTTTGCATATGCTTTCTATTCTCCAAATTGATTATACTATTTACACACAAGTAATACATAAACATTACCCTTAAATAGGTATTATAATGATTACCATAAAAATACAGAGTAGTTTTGCCTAAGACCACTAAATTCTTTTGATGATATCAAATCAATGATTTACAAAAGATATTCTTATATCAACTTCTCTCATTATGAATTAAAATTAATGAAAAGACACCACTAAAGTATGTCTAATCATAGATTGAGAGAATTCAATTCATCACACGTTCTGTCTAATCATAGATTGAGAGAATTCACTTCACAACACGTTCATTATAGTTCTTCACTTATCTTAAACTTCTAAACCTAAATAAGAAATCTAATTCGCTTAAACTTCTAAACCTAATTACGAAACAACTTGAGTGCTACAAGACTAAATTCAAAAAAACATTTCATCCCACATACTAATTCTCCATGAAACCCAAAAACGACAACGAAATTACTATGTTGTTCATTGAATCTTCTCTCTATTGGGGAGACAAACCGTACTTCAAATTTTGTGCATCCACCAGCAATAATTTTCAATGTGAATATTTGCCAATGGCAAACAGACTGTAATGTGAATATATGCATCTTAGTCGTAGCTTTCAAATTGAAACTGCGGCGCCTGTAAATTTCACCTAAGTTATTCCCCGTACAAACCATCATTTAATTGTCTCCCATTTATCTCGAACTTATGACATGTCTGCACTTCTTCACGAGCAAGTCAAGCTCAAATTCATGAAAAACACACAAATTCAACTATTACAGGCTCGTCGTTTCTGAAGCCTACAAATTCAACTCAGGGCCCGGATCAGTGGGTGTCAAATATTGATTTAGTTTATTAGTTAAAAAGGCATTATGCAATTGCTTACCAGTAAAAGATATGTCTGCAATTGCTTATAATTGACTTTAAGTTGTATTTCTTGGATGGGCTGTCTAGTTCATAAATGTCTTAGATAATATTTTTCAGAGTTGAGACTTAATTTAAGGATTCTTTACAAGTTATTGGTTTTAGGTTTTCCTGTTACAAGCACTTTTATAAGTGAGTTCTTAATTTGTTTTAGATTATTGCTTAAATGAACTTTTTAAATATCTAAAAGTATTTTATCAATTTCTTTTATTTTAAAAATCTGGGTAAGAGTTGTTTGACAAAGGTTGGTTTTTATTTATTTTTAAAATGGGGTGTTTATTTTATTATGTCTTACATTTTTCTTTTGAATGTGTTTTTCAAGTATTTAATTGTAACTTAGTGTTCTATCGCAAATTTTATAATTTGAAGTTTTGGTGAAGTAATTGACTTTATTAAACAAATAGTTGATTACATGTTCCATATTAACCAATATGATGCTTAATCAATACATATCTTACAATTGTTGCTTTAAAATGGTCTCCAAATATTGAAATTTAAGATGTCTTATGAAGTTCCTTGATTTGTATTTTGGTTATGGACTCTATAAAAAAATTGTTTAGGTTGTTTTGCACCAATCAACCAATCAATTATAAGTCATTATTTTTTAGTCGTTCAAATATTTATAAAGTTTAGATATATTACTTATCTCAAATATGAGATAAGTAATATATCTCATATTATTTCTGAATGCATTCTAACAATTGGTATCAGAGCTTTGGTCTCTTAAACGTAGTTTGAAGGTACTTGGAGCAAAAGATCAACTATATGTGTAGAAAGGAGACCTACCAAAGTTGAAAAAAATAATTTCCCTGCATGGCAGAGTTTGATGAAATTGCATTTGGCTGGTATTGGTGATTCTGCTAAGCACTATATTGAACATGATTATGTAGCCCCCACAACACCTGCCACAGCTGCACAGTTAAAAGAAAAGTAGGAACACAATCAAACAATGTTGGAGATTATATCATCTCTGAACTATCATGAGTATGAAGACATAAAGAACTGTAGAAATGCAAAGTAGATGTGGGATGCCCTAGCAACCATCTATGAAGGTGATACAAATGTGCTCAGAGCCAAATCTGAAAGTTTAAGAGGTAAGTTTGATGAAATGAAAATACAAGAAGGAGAAAATATAGTTCAATATTATGTTAGGATAAAGGAAGTTGTAAACTCTATTAGAGGAGCTAAGGGAACCATTGATGATAACAGCATTATGAGCAAGGTACTGAGAACACTTGTTCCTATTTATGCCATTAGAGTCTCTGTAATTCAAGAGTTAAGATGTACTCCTAATAATAATTTGACCTTGGAAGGTCTGGTAGGTAGAATTATTGCATTTGAGATGTCAAATTTTGATAACTACACTCCACAAGCTATTGACTCTGCATTCAGATCCTAGTTGGTCCTTAACAAATCAAAGAAAGGAAAGAAATGTGTGAACAGTGATAGGGACACTACAGATGATGATCTAGAAGAACTTGAAGCACCCATGGCATAAAGACTATCTAGAGGAAAAGGAAAATTCAAAGGTAAACTTCCTATCATTTGTTTTTCATGTAACAAAGTTGGTCATATTGTTGTAAGATGTCCTGATAAGAATGACAAAGATGAAAGAAGAGATAGCAAGTACAAAGATAGAAATGATGACTGAGACTCTAGAAAGTATAAAGATTACAAAGAAAAAGGTAAGAAATCATGTTATATAGATGAAGATTCTTCTGACAGTGAATCAAACAATTCTAATGAAAATGATATAGAAGTTGTGTATGTTGCTATGAAAGATGATTTTGATGATGATGAGAAAACTGCACTAATTTCTTATATGGATAAAGGTGATTGTTGGATCATTGATAGTGGTTGTTCACATCACATGACTGGTGATAAATATAAATTTAAAACCTTAGATCAGTGTAAAGGTGGTTATGTTAAATTTGGTAAGGATGCACCATGTCTTGTTAAATGGAAAGGATCAATTAACTTGACTAACAAGATCAGATGTAACTTGTTCTATCTGGATTTAAGTGATGAGACATGCTTGTTTGCACAATATAATGATGTCTAGTTATGGCATAAAAGGTTGTGTCATGTAAACTTTGATAACTTGATAAGCATAAGAAAATCGAAAAAGGTTAGAGGGCTGCCTAAGTTAAAGAAACCTGAAAATGCAATGTGTAAGCAATGTCAATTAGGAAAAATGACTAAATCTGGTTTCAAAAGCAAGACTCATACTTCTGAGGGAATTATGGAATTGGTTCATACTGACCTTTGTGGTCCTATTGGTGAGAAAAGTTAATATGGAGTTAGATACTTTATTCTATTTGTTGATGATTACTCAAGAATGATGACTGTTATGTTTCTTAAGGAAAAATATGATGCATTCCATTTATTTAAATGGTACTTGGAAAAATTTGAGAAGGAGAAAGGTAAAAGCCTAAAATGTTTAAGATCTGATAGAGGAGGCGAGTTTATTTCTAATGAGTTTAATAGGTTATGCAATGACTGAGGGATAAAAAGATAGATGTCCGCGCCTAGGACACCACCGTAGAATGGTATTGTTGAGAGAAGAAATAGATCTATCATGGATTGTGCCAGAACACTAATGATGGAGAAAAATGTTGCATAGAAAATATTGGAGAGAAGTTATAAGTACAATAGTCTATACCCTGAATAGAGTACAAGTCAAGAAAGGTACTAATGCTACACCTTATGAGCTATGGTATGGGTATACACCTAATGTAAGATATTTTAAAGTTTTTAGAAGTAAATGTTTCATATAGAAGGATAGAAAAAATGGAAAACTTGATGCTAAAGAAAGAAATGAATATGAAAGCACACATGAACCTAAAAGTTACAAATCATTTGTCTATATGGATGAGGAAGATTCTAGTGAATTACCTGAACCTAAAAATGAGGTTGCCAAGCAATAGCTAGCACCTGTCGAGTCACAGAATGAAGCTATCGGGCAACAAGAGGTAATTGTCGAGCTATCTGATAGAGATGTCGAGTCACAAAATCAACCTGAGTTGAACATGAATGATCAATCTGAAGTAGAAAAAGATCCTACTCTAGCAAAGTATGTAAGGAGGCACCATAAACCTATTCAAATCTTAGGATCAAAGAATTTTGCAGTTATGACAAGAAGCAAGTTGAGAGAAGATACATGCTTGTTATGTGATTTGAGCCTAAAACAGTAAAAGATGCCTTAGAAAATGAAGATTGGATACAAGCCATGAATGAAGAAATTGAACAGATTGAGAATAATAAGACTTGGAAACTTGTACCTAAGCCGAATGACAAATATGTAATTGCTACTAATTGGGTATTCATAAATAAGCTGAATGAACATGGAGAGATAACAAGAAACAAAGCTAGACTAGTATGCAAGGGTTATGCACAAGAAGAAGGAATTGATTATGGAGAAACATTCACCCCAGTTGCAAGATTGGAAGGAGTAAGAACCTTACTTGCATATGCAACCTACAAAGGTTTTAAATTCTATCAAATGGATGTAAAGTTAGCATTTCTAAATGGCATATTAGATGAAGAAGTATACATTGAACAAGCTAATGGATTTGTTGATCCAAGAAAGAGGAACATGGTTTGCCAATTACACAAGGCACTATATGGACTGAAGTAAGCACCAAGAGCATGGTATGAGAGATTGCACAAATATTTGATAAAGATTGGATTTGCAAGAACCAATGACAACATCAATCTATATTTGAAGACAGAGAAAAGTAAAGGTACTTTACTGGCTGAAATTTTTGTTGGTGACATTATATTTAGTGGACAAGATGTGTTATGCCAAGCATTTACAAAGGAGATGCAAACTGAATTTGAGATGTCTATGTTTGGTGAGATAAATTTTTTTGTTGGCTCACAAGTATATCAGATGAATATTGGTATCTATATTACTCAATCAAAATATGGCAATGAGATACTAAATTTTTTTGGAATGGAAGATTCAAAACCAGTGAGTACACCCATGGCTACTGGACAAAAGTTAACAAATAATGATGATATAAAAGAAGTAAATCAAACCCTTTACAAGACAATGATTGGAAAGCTGCAATATGTTGTGTACAATAGACCTGATATTGCACTAGCTATTGGAATTGTTACAAGATTTTCTACCAATCCCAAGGAAACTCGTATGATGGCAATAAAAAGAATTCTGAGACATTGGAAAGGAACAGATGATTATGGTCTATATTACAAAAAGAATGACAAGTTTGAACTCAGAGTCTATATTGATTCTGATTGGGCTAGAAATTTGGATGATAGAAAAAGCACCACAGGTGGTACATTTATTTTAGGAAAAAGATTAGTTTCATGGACAAGAAAAAAAAAATTGTACCTCACAATCTACAGTTGAAGCCGAGTATGTGGCAGTACCATTTAATTGTTCTAATATTGTGTGGTTGAAGATACTACTGAAAGGTATGAAAGAGGAGATCACAGAACCAGTTGTCATATATTGTGATAACAAAAGTGCCATTAATATTTCTAAGAACCCTGTAATGCACTCTAAAACAAAGCATATAGCTATCAAGTATCGTTACTTGAGGGAGCTAGTTCAAAAGAAGGAAGTAAGATTGGAATATGTGAATACCAAGGAACAGTTAGCAGACATATTTACAAAGGCACTACCCAAGGATGCTCATGAGTATCTACGAGGTAAATTAGGGGTGATTCCCCTAACTGATGCTAATTAGTTATGAATGGCACTATTGTATGAAATGTTATATTCAGAATATTTGACACATTGATGCATAGGCAGTCACACTTTAGGATGCTTCCTAAAGCTGTGAAAAATAGACAAGGATAGAAAAGAGGATCAGTCATAAGTAAGATGACAGGAGCAACATGATACAGAGTTTAGAACAGAAGAATCTACATGATGAATATGTCAACGTCTTTGGCATTGTTGTCAAAGAGGGAGAAGTTTACTGAAAGAGGGAGAGTTTACTATAATTAGAGATAAAGGGAGAGTTTTCTGTAGAGGGAGTCTACAAATGAACACAAACATAAAGATTTCAGTGTGATTATAGACTCAGAGGGAGAAATTTTTTACAAGATGAGAAGAAGGATGACCTGGTTATACCTGGAGTACCCATCCAAGAATGACATCATCTGGGATCCATTCACTATCTATAACACCTCATCCAATGAAGGGAGAGGGTGATTATCTTTCTCTGAGGCCTTATTCAAGTTTCAAAAATCCATGCAAAGGCTAATCTCACTGCTCTTCTTTCTTACAAGGACCAAATTGGCAACCCATGTAGTGTGTTGGATTGGAAAGATTATCCGAGCTGACAGCAATTTTTCTACCTCTTGACAAATTAGAGGCTCGATCAGTGGGTTGACTGGTCATTGCTTTTGCCAAAAAGGCTTAGCATCAGGTTTCAGGGGAATAGTATGAGTCATAATGGATGTGTCGTATGTTTTCAAATCCTCATATTCCCATGCGATTACATCTATGTATTTTTAGAGAATTGCGAGAATATTCTCCTTCTCCTCAGGGGAGCAAGAGGTGCCAATGTGGATCATCTTTTCTTCACCGGGCTGGCCAATGTTTACCCTTTCAAACTTTCCCCCCTCAGAGGAAGATGACATCTTTTCCCAGGCTTGAGGGTCCGAGTCGAAGATTCGTTGAAGCGCAATCATCCCTTTTGGGATGGTATTAGTGGGTAGGTCCATAATCCCATCATCTTCGTCACCCTACCCAGTATCGTCATGGTCTCATTCTTCCACTACCTGGCCTTTAAAGACACCAACATTGGCCATGAAGGCTAGGATATGTTGATCATCCTCAAAAACCTGAAAGTGGGTGACATTATCTAGGATGGACAAGGTGGGGACCATCTCAACTAAAAATCTCCAGAGTCACAAGCTGGCCATGGGCTCAAGTGTGCTGGTAGAAATGGCAAGGGCATTCGGGACATATTTTCATCGCCGGGGAATGAGGTCAATGCCAAAGGCATCAAAATCTTCAATAAGGCTCCAAGCCCGATTGCAGTATGCAGCCAGTCTCTTGTTGTGACATGTATATTGACTCTGGACCTACTTGACAACCAACTCTGAATCACCTAGAGCCCAGAGGCGGGTGACACCTTTCCTTAATGCAAATAAAAGTCCAAGGACCAAAGCCTTGTACTCTGTAACATTGTTTGTGCAGCTGAACTGCAGTCTGTAGGATGCGAGGAAGGATTTCCCTTGCGGGTTGATTAATTCTACCCCGGCCCCGCAGCCTTGTTTGGATCGAGACCCATCAAAATTCAGGGTCCACAAATTGTCATTCATATTCTAGGGCTAGGGAGTGAGGGTAGCCTTTGGATTACTTTTGGGAGACTTGGCAGGAGCTTCCTCTTGAGCTGTTGGCATGTAGGTAGGGTTTACCTCTGGAGGAGTTTGGATTTTGGATTCCTGGGGAGATGGCACCAAAGGAGTGCATCCCATAGGAACACTGGGCTCTGGGGAATCTGCTATACATTCTCTATTTCAGAAGGCGTTGATGTGTTGGGTAGCGACCAAAAGGCAGGGCCCACACTCAAGTTCTGAATGTTTCTGATAATGTACTCAGCACCAAGTGCCAGACAGGAGTGTGGCGGGGGTTGCTGTGGCACCTTGAGAGTCAACCTCAACTCTTAGCTTTTCTTCTAGGTCCTGGGTTCTTTGCAGCACTATGGGATCCTCCCCGGGGGTGAAATAGAATGTTAAAATTTTGAAGGGTCGGTATACCCTGGGGGAAGTCTCAAAGAAGAAGACCTCATTGACCTTCCCAACCTCGGTAAGGGCCTATTTCATTCAGGGTTCACTTTCAACCTAGATCTTGTTTGATTCTCCTTCCCAGGGGAGCCATAAGTGGGAGAAGTCGGTTGAAAAGTATCCATTCAAGGACTTAGACCAATTCTGACTTAATAAATTCTCATAAGTCTCTGGGATGTCCACCACTTGGACGTTAATTATGTTGGCTATCCTGGGGTCCTGGATAATCTATATTCGGACGTTCTTCAATTCCCCCACCATTTTCATGGTAGTCTTATCCAGCTAGATCACTGCACCATTAGATGGGGTGGGATGGAATCCAAGCTTCTGGCATATGGATAAGGGCATGATGTTACCTGAAGCTCCAAAGTCTACTAAGAAATTGTGTATGTTCTTGCCTTGGATATTCAGGCCTAGTAGGAAGGGAGGATCTTCATTATTTCCCTGAAAGACAACCGTGTTGGCATCCTTGATTGAGACAGTCTTGGGTGGGTGACTGATGACTTTTGGGTTTCTCAAGAGCCTCAGAAGAGACTTCTTCTACTCGGGACAGTTTAGCAAAACCTCTATCAAGGTCATGGAGGTGGTGGTCTATTCTAACGCCTTTGTAATGTTGAATCTTCCTCCCGAGAATTGGTGATTGCCCTCGGCTAGGTCTTTTGCTTGGTTAGAGCTAGAACCTTTTAGAGGAGTGGGCCGGTCAGTTGCGTTATCCCAGGGAGGAGTGTCCTTGATAGGGGGCATAGGCGTGTAAGCTGGTCCTTTACCAACCTGACTCTGAGTATTGTATGTAGTCCGTGGGTTGGTGAAGGCATTGGCCTCAAAGGGCGGGATAGATTCATCAAAGAATCCATATAATTTAGATTCCTCTTCATCTTCCTTGGAAGTTCTGAAGATGGTCTCACAGGTGAAGACATTGTGGGTTGGCTCCTGCATAGGAGGCTCTTGGGGAGTGGCATTATGCGACTGTTGTCTGTCTAGCTGGGAGATCATGATGACCTTTTCCAACATGGTTCAATTCACCTCATTATGTGAGCCCATGTCGTACAATTTACACCAGTTAGTCATGGGCTAGAAGTCTGTGACTGGTGTGAAATGTGATGGTCCAACACCACTTTGGTTGGCATTTTGGTTTGGAGATGGTACTCCGGTGTTCATGTTATTGTTCCATTACTGCTGATTGGGCCGAGGCCCATTGTTGAAGTTTCTTTCCCCGACATTGTTTTTTTGATGGCTGGAGAATATATTACCCCTTTGGGAATTAGAATTATGGGGTGCGTAGGACCTCACCTTCAGTTGACCCATGTCCATAGTCAAGGTAGACAACATTCACCGGAGGGACTCAACCTT
Source organism: Thuja plicata (assembly GCA_018584345.1). Classification (NCBI taxonomy): domain Eukaryota; kingdom Viridiplantae; phylum Streptophyta; class Pinopsida; order Cupressales; family Cupressaceae; genus Thuja; species Thuja plicata. The sequence continues at coordinate 229,673 of MU225608.1, read as the reverse complement.
AGTGGTCAACTGAGTATTGGTATCACAGTGTGATGGTTGTTGTTGTTGGTTCCCAGGGAAGGCAGTAGTGTTAGCTGGAGTCGAGGGCGGAAATCCTCCAGTCGCGGACGACTGAAAGAAGGGCACTCTGGATGGTTGTGTCTGAGGCTGTTATGCCTGCTACGGCTGATTCTAAGCGAAAGCTTCCAAACCTGGTACCACCTAAGTCTATGTTGGATAAACATATCGAGCCTTCTAATCTATCAACGGTGGTGGGGGATTCATTGCCATCGAGAGAGCACCCATTGCTAGATTGGGGTTATACCCCCCGACATATGTTGTTTCACTGGGGATCATGTTGAAAGGCGCACTCTGCCCAATCCCGCCTAGGGATTTGTTGAGACCATGGAATAATTCTAAAGCTAGGTTGTAAACCTTTTCCAAAGTGTCCCGGTCACCCACGGTGGTTGTTCTCCAAAGGAGAGTGGCAATGAAGGGGTCCATTGTGTTAAGATAAGTCTATATGGTTACTTCTGGGGATGGACTGAAAGGGCCTGTGTACCGCTTCAAGGCACGTTGGAACCGATGGTTGAATGCTACAAGAGGTTCATTGGGTTCCTTTCTAATGGAGATGAACTGGCTATGGGACCAGGTTGGGTCCATATGTACATGAAAGGCAACCAAGAAGGCGTCCTCCATGTCCTGCCAACTGTTAATGGAGTTGGCAGGAAGGTTAAGGTACCAGTTTAACTCGCCCTACCCTAAGGACAAGGGAAACATCTGGGTCACAACTTCTTCATGCTAGATTTGATGTCAGTTCATGGCATCCTTATATGTCTGTAAATTCTCTTCTGCGGTCCGTGAGCCTAAGTGCTCATATCGTGGGTAGATCTTCTCCGGGTGTGAGGGTAAGTCATTGATTACACCCGAAAAAATTCCCATTGGGGACCCGGTGTTGCTGAAATATGTAGCCATTGGGGGAACTAGATTTTGAGTAGTTTGAGAAGTAGTTCCTAGGATTGTCTGAGAATTTTGGGTATTCAGAGGTATGCTAGACCCCTAGACAATAGTGGCTGGTGTGGTTTTCAGAGTCTGTTTCCTTCGAGCAGCAGGCTCGAGTTCAACAAACCTTTCAGGGTTTGGGGAAAACCTAGGGATTCTTTCAAATTTCACTGGGGAGAAAGACCTAATCCCACTGAAGGCCTGACTCCTAAAACTATAGCTCGGGGAACCCTCAGGAGGTGTAAAATCAGAATCTCGAGAGGGGGATGAGTTCATGCCCTCCTTCTAGTGCCAGGTTTTGTTGACAGGGTTTTGTTGACCGGGTCCGCCAATAGTCATAAGTTGTCACCGGGTACCGGGGGTACTGGCCAACTCCGCTTGCAAAGGCTATCTAGGGAAGTTATATTCTCGGGACCTCCAAGCACCTGGGTGTCAGGTCACGACGGTGTGGGGCTCAATTGGGAGAAGTGACTATTTTTGATGGGGATAGCTGGTTTCTTCAACTCATTCTCTCTGAAGATTCAGGAAGGTGAGGTTTCTCCAAACATTCTACACTTAGCAAATAAAATGAAAAAGATCCTACAGGGTCAGAAGTACTTCATATATCTATATTTATGTTCAAACATTCAAAACATCAATAATTCTCTGATATACTACACTAAATAATAAAGAAATACACATCCATCAGTTAGTATTTCATCAGTAGCAAGATAAAAGAGGTCGTTAAGCTACTTGAAATATCAGAGCAGAAGACATAAGGAACATGAAACATAAAATACCATTAACTCAAAATTTTGAATGCCAACAACATCATTGCAAAGAATTCTCACTTCTTCATTAATATTTCTTCCAGGAAGCACTGGTGCATGATATAATGGTGGCTCTAGGGGAGCGTCTAACTATTTGAAAGTGAAATAATGGAGCATTGAGCTCTGTAACTAAAATGAAAAATTGCTTTTCTATTACTGTGGAAAGAAAAATCATCAATTTTACTGACCCTTGGAAATGGGTCAGTCTTACTATTTATACACATCCTCATCTAACCCTAACCCTAACCCTATTTTACATTACGCTGCAATAAAATACACTATCCAGGGTCGGTACTACTTGCGCTGCCCTACAAAAGACCTTAAGACAAAATAGGTTTGACATGTCAGAGGATTAAGACAAGAAGGTAGAGTGGAAGAATCAGCCTCAAGAAGAGAGCCAGGAAAGAGAAGGAAGAAATCAAATCCCTGGGGATTGAGGCTACATACCTCATAAATGGGAAATGTGGCACCCTGTCTCCAATGTGCCAGGTGTACCTCTAAAGTGGTGTCTCGAGAAGACCATCTGTCAGAAAACCAACTGTTGATCTGACGTTCCTTGATGTAGCCAACTACCTTTTGATAGCCTTTATTAACCACTTCTGAAAGTGACCGGTCAGCCTCAGGGACCGAGACACGAATCACTTGAAAAAATACAAAATTTGGGATCCGGGATTCTAGGATCTGGGAACTTATGTTTCGAAAGAATAAAGAATACAAAATATTTGGGTTTTCTCTGGCCTCCGGAGAAACTTTATTATTGCTTGTTGTCATTGAATGTTTGGAGAAGGCAAGAGATTCCATCCTCATCAATTTCTCTAAGGCAGGACCACCGATACTTAGCCGCCTCAATTTGTTCTCCAAGCTCCGGAACTCATCGGTCATTTTTGCCGCATCATGACCACTAAGGATCATGTGAGTTAGCCCTGTCATTTGGGTCCCATCCAGTCCCTCTGGGGATTGGTATTTGGATTCCATCAATTCATCAAATTTTCTCAGAACGTATTCCTCTAGAGTGCACGTATCAGTGCTGAATGGGTCAGCCCCGGAGACCTTTGCTACAAATGCCTTGTACATATTTAAAGAATATTGCACTGTGTTGACTTTATCATGTAGAGCCCCTACCAGTTTCTTGAGTACCTCCAATGTGAGGTCAAGTCTGGAGTGTTGGGTCCACACAAAGTCAAATGATTCTTCTCCAAGAATCCCAGATTTAGAGACCATCTCTGCCCCGAGGTTGAGGAGCTCCTCCAGCTCTACCTTCCAAGCCTCGTAGTTTTCCATGTCACCCTCCCATATATTAAGAATGGTCTCTGCTTGATGTAGAACATGTCATGCTGCATATAAATCTGGGAGGGTGGACATTAGGAAACGCTGGGTGTTTCCTATTTGTAGAGCGACCCACTCAACGACTGCTTGGGCCTTCTTCATTTCTCGTAGGGAGTCAATGTCGCTCTGTGCTAATGGCACCTCAGACATGGAGGCCTCTAGAGGAATGACACTAATAGGCCTGGCCAACTTGGTAAGAAAACCCATGAGGTTCGTTGTCTTTTCCTTTTTTTCTTTGAGCCTTTGGGCCTCCTTTTCATATCTGGCCTCCACCGCCCTAGCCGCTTCTTTTAACAGGTTTACTTCACCCTATTTTCCTCTCTTTCCTAGTGATATCTCTGTGATATCATAATCTCCAACCTCTTCCATCACTACATCGGTGTCTGGGGGAGGTGTTGCCACAACTGCAACTATTTCTCCTCCCGGCCTGGTTCAAAGAGTATGAACCGTCCAGGATTTCTTGGCCTTTGGTGGTTCCTAGACCTGGGCCATCATCTAAGCTAGAGAGAGGTGAGCTCTCCAGGTGGACGGGACCTTTCTCTTCTTTCTCTCCACTAGCCACTGAGGCGGCAGGGGTGGATTGTTCACCAAAGTCTATTCATTTGGTTCTTCCCCGATGCCCTATTGTTGTTCCTCCTCAGTGGTGTGGGTCTCACCTGCCCCTTTTTCTTTATCTTGGGCCTCATCAGGAACATTTCCCCTGGAAATGTTTATTTCCTCAGCCTTGTCCTCTACATCTTTAGCTTTGTCTAGACCTTCATCAGCTATCCCAGGGGTTTCCTTCTCTTGTTCTTACTCTTCAGCCTCAGTCGCAGGGATCTCTTCCTCTTCTGATACATCTTTTAGAAATAGGGGAGGTACCGGGCCAAGATTCAGTGTTTGTGCCATGGTTATTACCTGCCCAAAGGTTTCTCTGGGGAGTGGTTCTTGGAACGTGGTGGCTGAGGTTACGGTTGCTCTTGTAGGTCTTGTTCCCTCAGCAAGTGCTTCTTGTTCACTCTATTTTTTCTGGTCCACCCCTGTATCTTGCATCTCCAGAACTTCAGAGGAGATTTTCTACTCTATTTCCTTTTCTTCTTCCATTGGCTCTTCCTGCTCCTCAACAGTTCTTTGTTTCTCAGCTTTCTCTTCGATTGGGACTTCTGTCGTCTGCTTGATGTCCCCTATAAGTTACCAAACTTGTCGGTTGCAAAAACATCATCAAACTCATCCTGCGGAGGAGGGTTATCTAGGACATTGACAGGTTCTACTTCCTTCTCCAGCTCCGGGGAGTAAGAAGAAAGGATTTCAACTTGTGGAGCCTAGGGCATCCCCAACTTTGATTCCTTCTTAGGCTTAAGGTCAAGCATCCTCCTTCTCTGGGTAATCAAGGGTGGACCCACATCCCTTACTACTGATTGCTCCATTGGATCCACCCATGTTGCCTTAACCATTAAGGATGCTAGTGAAGGGGAGGATGGAGGACGAACAGGTCCAACCATGAGCACCGGCGTAGCTAGCCGTGTGATTAGGTTCTCCCTCATTTGCTAGGAGGCTACTACTGATTTCCTTATTTTTTCTTTAATAGGGAATTCTTACACAGTGGGAGTTGTATCTATCCCTTTTCCTTTATCCACTCTCTGTGAAGAAGTCTCGGCCCCCGGGGTTGCTTATGGTACTGGCTGGGCTACTCTGCGGACACTCCCGGGGCACACCTTCTTGAGGTAAGCATGGCTGCGCTTGACCACCTCACAGGTGAAGTCCTTAATGGTGGACCCTTCTTGGGCATCCCAATTTACTGGTGGGAGAGCCAGTGTATCGATCCCCTTTGCTTTGTACTAGGGATCTATCATGGAGCCAACGTCTGAGAAGTCCTCCAGGAATCTCCAGAGCTTCAATCTTTCCATCATACCCGTGGTCATCCTGACGTAGTACCGGCTCCGGACCTCCCCATCATCCTGGAAGTCTTCCCAAAAGTCCTCCATATGGTATTAATGGGGATCTAATTCCCAGGGAAGCACCACTGCAATCTTGCTGTGCAGATCAAAATGCTTCCGCGCCAAGTAGAATTCTGTCAAGTTATAGATTTTTAGCTCATTGTCTGCTTCTTTGGCGGTGGCTAGACTGCGTGAATAATTCCCACAAGTGATTAGGAATGGAATATTAGTCACCTTCTTTAGGGCATAGAAGGCATGCAGCTCCACTATCTTGTCCCCGCAGTGCTTGAGCAACAAGTAGGGTTTTCCAGAGAAGCTGGTCACCCTTATATATGTATGTTACTAAAATTGTATGTAATAGTGTTCATAACTCCAGACTAAATTCATCACCTATGTGGACAGGTGGTATCCTGTATCCTGGGTGGGTGTGAGTAGGTGGTAGTAAATGAACGCGTTGTTTACTCTACAAAAACTAGGAAAACTGGCCTCCCATTGAATCTAGGGGAAGCAGTCCCAAGGGGCCTTCTGATCTGGGCTGAGCCTAAGTACGCTGTCGGTGAGTAGCCCATGGGCATGGGGTCTCTACTATGCCAGGGCCCAAAAAACATAAGAAGTCATGTAAAATTTCTTCTTCTTGGCCAGTTGGAGGAATTGGGAGTCGACATGATTTGAAATTATGGCCGCCTAGTCAAAAAAATCCCCGGCTGTACTTATGCCGAGCAAGAAGTAGTACATCCATCTGGAAAATTCTCAGGCATGCTATTGCCCAAAGACCTAGCATAGTGTTACTATCCCCATCTAGATGCTCTCTTTGAATTTAGACCTGGGGATCTCTAGCTTCATCCTCTTGGGGTCCCTCTTCGGGACTTTGAGCCAATTGTTATTCATATATATGCGGGCCGCCTACTCCAATTGCTTGAATTGTGCCAAGACATCAAATCGGGTGACCACATTCAGCTTGGTGAATTGAGGGATTCCCAAGCTCCTTTGAAATGTATCAAGGTTGAGAGACACTAAAGGAGTGGGGTACCCTATTGGCTCTGGCGGTGCAAGCATAACAGCCTGAATAGATGGGTTGTAAAGAGCTGAGAGCATGAGAATAAGCTCTGGTGACTGCACTGAGCATAGGAAGCAAGCTTCTTTAAGGATCCCAGAGTTTCTAATTTTAATGGCCAAAGGATCTCCAGCCTGTCATTTAATGTACATAACTTTGACCAAGGCCTACATTTCTGGCCATGTTCTGATGCTAGTGTTGGTAAAAAGCTGGACCTTGGACTCAATCTTTGAGCCCACGATGACTCCTTTCTTAATGTATTTTAGGCTCAAAGGCATCTTTTCCAAAGCCTTCTCCATTTTGGATTTTACTGACGCCCTGGTACTTGCTGTAGATGGAAGTTCCAGACTTCCAGGTGGTGAGGATGCAAATGCTTCAGACATATTTGAAAGTATACTCTGGAAACCTACAAGGAAAAGTGACCATCAGAATGCATTACTAAATAAATACTCCAGAGTCTAGAGATCTTACCACCATGGTGTTTTCTTTCCCTGAAAAGTTAGTTTCATTCAAAAACTCCAGAAAGCACACATATACATATCATGAACTTAGGAATTTGATTAACCATCCGGGTCTATGAAATTTATCACATTTGGTAAGAAGGAAACGGGATGGATGATGGCAGGAGACCTAGAGCCTGAATAAGTAATCATTGGTAAAGATGTGCAAAAGGCAAACCGTCAGACCCATGTGGGCGCCATGTGGGTGAGTAATAAATGGGAGTTATGAAGATGATGGCAGAGCCAATTGTCCGAATGCACAAAAAGTGAAGGCCACTTGGACAGATTTAAATATGTGCATGGGACATAAATGAGGGCCAGGCTGGTTTTATGAAGGAGAGAGAAAACTGCCTATTTGAAACCGGTTGAGAGCTGAGTTCCAAACAGGTGGTATTCTGCTTAGAACGAGCTTACAGATGAAAAACTAGTGACATGGGAAACACGGTGAGCTTGATAAGCTACCTAGCAGGATACACATAGGATATACATCAGAGCTAAGGGATATACACATGAAGACCAAAGGGATATATAACAAATATACACCAAACTTACACATATATACACCGCAAAACAAATATCTACTAGAAACTAGGAAAAGAATAGAATATATACAACTTTCTACACTATTTATAGACTAAGCTACACCTTCACAGAGGGCGGACAACCCTCTGGTAGAGCCAACGCACCAACGGGCGGCAACCAGAAAGAAATGAAAGATGAATAAAACAAAAAGGCAAAGACAATGAAAACAAAGGAAAACAATGACACCAGACAGAAGGAAAGCCAAAGGGAGAGGAGGCACCAACCTAAGAATGCAGAAAGGAGAGGAAAAAGAAGCCTCTGTGGAAGCTCTGCAATAGAACCAACCGTCAAACAATCACAACCTGCCACTACAAACAACTCATAATCGCTCAAAAATGCTGGAAATGTTAGCACTGGATTATTGTTAAATCACTGCAAATCACTCTGATTGCTTGAGTGTTTAAATCACAGTAAATGTGAAAATGATAGGTAACTTCTATTTATACCTGTGGTAAAAAAAAAGGCACCTTTCCATCCGCAAACTCTAGACAGATAGACCTCCGAACTCTGGGCCCGAGATTCCCTGTGACGATATCACCTTAAGGAAAGAGAACATCGCAATGGAGAATCCCAGAGTTCGGAGTCTGGCTCCCAACAAAGGATGACAAAATCTGAGACCGGGGTCCCAGAGGCACAAGAAACCAACAAAATAAAGCACAACCATGGGGAAGAAAACCCTGGAGAAAGAAAACAAAAAGAAGACAAAGAAAAAGACAAGGCAAGAACAAAAAGTAAAACAACAATAAATAAAAAAAGGGGACCCGACATTTTGCACACAAAATGTAGGGACAGAGATGTAGGGCATAACAATAGGCACACTTTTTGGATTGTATAGTAACTATGGTTGGAAAATTATTATTTTAAATTTTAGTGTTGTCGTCAATGCTAAAGAGGGAGATTGTTGGAAAGCTACAATGGAAACAATTTTTGTTTTGTCATTGATGTCAAACCTTAACTAGTGAGACTATTGCTATCTGTTTGAGTACCATATCTATTAATTGATGTAGAAGATTTGAAGGCAAAGATAACAAGGATACCAAGTGAAATGGTTGATTTATGGGAAATCAGAAGGGTACTTGATCAGTTGGCACATTGGCAAAGTAATGTTTTATTTCTCTTTTGATGATAGTTTACTGAGAACAGTTTATGTTGAGCAAAATTTGTGATGACTGAGCACCAGTAAATTGCCAAGGAAATGAGTGATGACTGAGCGGAAGAACATAGTGTTGGCCGAGCAATAGTATTTTGGTAATTGTTGAGATTTGAGATCTTTGGCTGACATAGTTGAATTTATTGGGATATGTAAAGTTAATTAAAGATAAGCATGATTGGTCCACAGTATTTAAATGCACGGGTAACACTAATTATTGCATGGATCAAAGATTTAATTAGTGATTTTTTTGGAGAAGTAAATTAAATGTAAATATGGAAAGATTCGTTGGATCTGACCTGACCTAAGATCTACGATCTTGATTAAGGGGAAAATATTTATTTTACCTAGATGAAGAGGTATCAGATAACCTCCATGGGTTATTCAAAAATGTGTATGAAGGTGTATGATGTGTATGAAAGAGGATTGCATAGTTAATTGATAGATTGGCATGATCTAGCAGAGAAGGTTGAACAAAGAAGCAGAGAGTTGCGAGAGCAATTTCTTGACGGGTTTCAAAGAAGATCTGAAGATTGAAAAGAGAATGGAGGCCACTCAGTAAATTAGCATTAGAGCTGAATTGGAACCGGATTTGAAAAGTAAGTTCTATGTATTAGATCACACCTGCTGATTACTTTCTAACCATTGTATCAGTCAAAATCCTTTAAACAGGTTGACCTAACACTCATTGTATAAATCCTTTGAGCAAGGTGACATTTAGGTGGAATGTTCTAAGTCCTGTAACAAGGTCACTCTTGACAGGGTTATTAAATCCTTTAACCAGGTCACATTTAGCAATGTGTTTTATAACCTTTAACAAGGTTTGCTCCTAACAGAGCTCACTTTAGAAGAGTGAAAACTTGATAGCATGTTATTGGTGGTTTTTCCCAAATTGGGTTTCCATGTTAAATACTAGTGTCAACTAGTGTGAATGTTTATGTTGTGAAATACTATTAAGTTTCTACAAGATGATTACATTTGAACAGTAAAACTACATATGTATGGTGTTGCTTTATGCTATTATTGCCGAGCAGATCTAAGTTGTTCAAAGTGGTATAAAATTTAATTTGGTACATCTAGACCTGAGGGTAACTGATTTAGGCCCCCCTCTCAGTTATTCTGAATTCATTCTAACAGTGACTCTCTATAATATGGCTTCCATATTGGGAAAGCCATAGTTATCCTTCAATGAATAAATGTTCAAATTTCTAAAATGTACATAGAGTCTGATGTCTCCATTTTTCTTCCTCACTAGAACCCAGTTTGACACCCATGTAGAATGTCTGATAGGTTTTATAATTTCACCATCTCTCATTTTCTTCAATTCTTGTTGCATATTTGGTGCCAATTTGGGATTAACATGTCTCAACTTCTATCTGAAAGGGTTTGTGCCTTCATTAAAAGGAATCTGTTAGAATTTAATTTTTCCTTCATGAAAATATGTATTTAAAGGATAAACCAAGGTATCCTATATTGTATTTGTCCTCTAGTTCAAGTAGGAGGACATGTCACTTTTTTTTAATTCCTTTAATAATGAATTAGATATTCCTCCTTAAGAGGAATCTCACATTTGGCACAGACGCAATGTGAATGTGGCATTCATAGAAAATGGAAGTTACATACAAACTCCTTCACTCATCTCTATTTAAGAGATGCCTCTCACATACTTGCTCAATAATCTTTTCTCTTTTCTCACTTCTCCTCACATTCTCATTATTTTTTTGAGCTCATTGCTCTCATTCTTTAGTCTTTGTTACATATTCATATTATTCAGAAGGGTTTTTTTTTTTCTTTTTTTCCCCTTTCAAAATCCTTGATTTCTTGTCTTGGTTCTTGGAGAATTTTGGTGGACTTGTGGTTTATCTATTAAAGGAAAATCTCTCTCTCTCTCTCTCTATATATATATATATATTTGGTAAAAATATAATTTTGGACATTCTCTTGGATTCTCTTCTTATATTTTTCATTTTCCTTTATGTTTATAAAATGGTATCATTGCTAGTTTAATCCTTATTTTGAGTGTGCATGTAGGAACAGTTGGAAGATATCTCCGTTGAGGAGAAGAAATCAAATTTTTATTGATCTTACTATTCGTTGCAGGGTTCTCTTTCTTTTTCTTTTTTTCAAATATTAGTTGTTTCGTCTCTTTTTCAAGCTTTTCTAAAAAGCACTAATCCCTCCCTTTGTCAATTAATCACGAGGGAATATTTTGGCCTTGCATGTCTATTTTTTATCATTAATTCAATAATCTAAATCTGATACTAACAACTCACCCTCTGTTGGGAAACCGTAAAGGTTTTCTAATTCATTATTTTTGTTCATTTTTCTAACTTATTTCTTCTACAGGTTTATACTAAATATTGTGTCTTATCCATCCTTGTTTAATCTTTGTATTATCTTAGAAAATTTTTGTGTATTGATCTTTGTTCTCTCTTTATACATCTCTGGTTACTAATTATATCTCAGTTGTTTACTATTTAATATATCTCTGTCTATTTTGTTTACTTTTCCTCTTCTTTTTATTCCATCTCCTCCCTTGTGCAACTTCCCTTCAACCTTGTATATCACTTAATTTGCTTCATTGCAGCTTGTTTTAATATATATTAATTCATTTCTTTGCCCAAACAAACTTTACATTGTGCAACTCTGCTAGCATTCTTCAACCTCGCTTCATTGCAGCTTGTTTCAACATATATTCTTTAATCTTTCCTAGCTCTACCAACATTCTTCAAACCACAGCTTATACATTGCCCTCCACTCTGCTAGAATTTTTTAACCATTTAAAAATTTATTTCAATACCTAAAAGAAAACCATATTACCTTTCATTACCCATCTTGTCAACGTTTCCCTTTGCACAGTCTCCTCAAGCTGCATTCTACATTATATTTTTTATTATGCATTCAAGATTATATTATATTTTTCAACATTCTAATATTTTTTTATCTTCTTGGTTTGTTTATTCTCTACGGTGCATTGTTATTATATCAGAAACTTTAAAAACTATTAATATTAGATCACACAACTTGTGATTCTTTAAAGGTCTTTCTGTGATCCTTTATTAGCGCAACATAGTTATATTGTGTAATCCATATGCTTCTAGTGTAGGAGGCCATATACTTCTAAGATAGCTTTGTTTTGGACTCCATTCTTGCTTAGCCTATACTCTTAGCATAGTATTCCTTCCTTCTTAACGCAGAGATATATTCCTTCATTGATAGTAAAGTCTTTTTAATCATTGTCTTTGCATTGTAAGTACATTTTTTTTGTAGTGTGTTTGTCTCCTCCTTGGCTGCATTTTAGTTTTGCCAGTTCATTTCAGTAATATATCAATTATTTAGATTGATCATTATTATTTACTAGTTATTGCATTTGGTAAGTATATTTGTTATTGTTCTGAGATTTCATTCTTCCTGCAAATCTATGTTTTTGCTAACTTTAGTCTTAGTTTGAATTAAATTTGACTCATTTAATCTATTTATTTTATTATTAAGGATTCATTTCTTCATTTTTAATTCATTTAATTTGGCATCTAATAATCTTTATCTAAGTTTATTTAAAGTTACTCACTTCTAACTTAGTTTTTTTAATTATTTTAAATTTTGTTTAATCAAACAGTTTAAATGTCAATACATTTTTTCTACTCGATATTACTTCAAATCATTTCATTCATAAGTTATTTATATCAATTCTAACCAAATTCAATTGTTAATTTGTTAATTCATTGCAATTATAATTTGTTCCTTGATTTAAATTAAAAGTTTTTTTTTTTTTTCATATCATTATTTAACCTTTCCATTTGTGATTAACTTTAAGGTTAAATTTATATTTCTTGATCTTGATCAATATTTATTCATTGTAATATATCTCATTTAAATTAGTTCTATCATTAATCATGTCTACTCTAATTCCATAAATTAAACTCAATATCTCTAATTATCATGAATGAAAAACTCATGTTTCATTTCTATTCCATTTTAAACATTTACTTGAAGTTGCTATAGATGCTTCTATTGAACCAGCTACCTCTGCTTCACAAGTAGAAAAAGATGCATGGAAAACAAAGAATCTCTTGGGTTGATAGGTCTCTTAATAGTTCTTGATCTTTATGTTTTAATTTAACATTGTACTAAATCCCATCAAGCATGGGACATTCTACAATAGACGTATGAAAACCCATCCAAATCCTGTAAGATTTAACTCCAAGACAACTCGGAGGACTTGAGGTATAATGACTTTAAAACTATGGATGATTTTTTACTCAATTTTGATGCAATTAAAACTCAACTAAGTGGTGTTAATGTTAGATTAAGTAATATTAGATTAATTACTATTATTCTTAAAGAATGCCTTCCTAAATATTTTCAACAATTTATCACTAATATTCAATCTTAGCTTGCAATTCCTAGCTTAGCTCCTCATTTAACTTATTCTATTTTTCAAAATTTGTTACGTCAAGAGGAGGCTAAATTATTGCAATTTGGTACTATTAAGTCTTTTGAACATGTTTTTGTATCTTAAACACAAAATCAAAATAATAAGTCACATACTAATCATAATAATAATAATCATCATCATAACAATAATTATACCAATAACAACAAAAATTATCGTAACAATAATCATCATAATGGTTATTCTAATCACAATAATAACAATAATAGTTATTCAAATAATAGGTCTAATTCTAGGCCATCATGCAATAATAATAACAATAATTACAATAATCAACAAAATAGGAAACCACATTGTACTTGTTGTGGTAAAGATGGTCACCTCAGTAATGTTTGTTTTAAAAAGAAAAATAAAAAGAAGCCTATGAATAACAATAATCAAAATAGCTTCAAGTCTCAAGGTATTCAATCTCATCATGATTTTACTGCTTGTAATAAAGCTTCTCATGCATTAGAATGGATTATTGATAGTGGCGCTTCTCATCATGTTACATCTCATAGAGAAGTATTTAATTCTTTGCAACCTGATACTACTAAAATTCCTTTTAAATTAGCTAATTATCATAGTTGCAAAGTTGATGGATTTGGTGATGTTAATATTCTAAATGGAAAGTTACACAATGTTCTTTATGTTCTTGAATTGAAATCTAATATTCTTTTAGTTGTTCAATTATGTCAAAATTACAAAGTTGAATTTCATAAGGATATGTGCTATATTAAAGATCCTAACATTGATCATGTTGTTGCTAATGCTAAGATGGATCATGATAACTTGTTTAAATTTTATGAGTTTTCTTCAAGGTACTCTTTGAAAGTTAATATTGATTTCAATGTATGGCATGAAAGGCTTGGCCATTTGAATTTTGATTATATTACATTGATGCAAAAATCTAACATGGTTGAAGGATTGCCGCATATTGTTCCATCTAAAATTACATGCACAGGGTGCATGAATGGAAAAATGAAAAGGGATCCCTTTCCTCACGGTACTTCATGGAGGGCATCTCATAAGTTATATCTTATTCATAGTGATCTTTTGGGTCCAATGGATAACATCTCCATACAAGGTTCAAAGTATGATCTATCCTTTGTGGATGATTTTACTAGAAGAATTTGGATTTATTTTTTGCATACTAAAGATCAAGTACTTGACACATTTTCTGAATTTCACATGTTTGTGAAAAGGAAATCTCGTTCTAAACTTAAAATAGTTAGAATAGATAATGGCATTGAATATGTTAATAATGATTTTTTCTCTTACTTGAGACCTTTTGGTATAAAACATCAGATTATTGTTCCTTATAGACCACAACAAAATGGTGTGGTGGAAAGGAAGCATAGAAATATTATGGAAATGGCTAGATGTATGATACATGCCAAAGATATGCATTACAAGTTTTGTGCTGAAGTAATGGTTTGTGCCACTTATATTCTTTATAGAAATCCTACCAAAGCTTTGCAAAATATAACTCCTAAGGAAGCATGGTCTGGTAGGAAACCTATTAGTAATAACTGAGAGGGGGGGGTGAATCAGTGGCCTCAAATTTTAATCCTTAAATCAAACCTTAAAAATTATAACCACAAATTATGCCTCTAGTTATCTTCTGTCCTACAAGATGAATGCCTTGAAATACTTATAACAGATTACTACTTGTCAGAATGCTTTTTAAATCTTTCTTCTGTATGATTACTGATAAGCAGTCAACTATTTACCAAAACACAGTAAATATGCAGAGTATACCAATCAATCCATAATTGCATACGTGAAATGTAAAATAGTAAAGTATTAAAACATAAACACGTAACACATGGATTTCTAACATGGAAACCCTGTTAAGGGAAAAACCACTGGGATCGATACCCCAAATTTTCACTCTTGTGAAGTGAGCTCTATTGGGATCCAACCCTGTTAAAGGTTACAAACACACTGTTAGGTGTGACCTTGTTAGAGGATTTAAAAGATAGTTTTTCACCTAGTATCTAGCATCTAATTCTACCATCATTGATCAAACACTTATTTGACGTCTCAATAGGTATCGGTCATATCCAATGCTACTTTCTATGATCAAATGTTTTGATACTCCTTGGGATGTATCTCAATTACAAAAGACTTTTAAGTCCTACTCAGTTAAGAGACTTGATGCTTCAATGGTTAAACTGAAACATTAATGATCTGTTCACATATACAACTTGAATTGCATATTTTCAGATCTATTATAAGTGCATTACTTCTCTGATCAATATAATAAATTCTATACCTTTTCTCCACATTGTTCTGCTCTGTGATGTTGTCTCACTATTTTTCAGTGTCTACAAAATCTAGCTCTTTCTCCAGCTTGTTGATCAGGTCTGAATGAATAATTTCTTCTCCTTCATAATTTATTTATCATCTTTCCTCTTTTCTCTTCACCCCACACAATTTGTAATGAATTGGGTTTGTCTCTTTATAGACATGATTCACCATTTCTTGACTTTTTTAATTCTTGGCATCATCCACAATTCTCTCCAATTAGATTTAAAGAAAACTCCAGTTTTATCTCAAAGAGATCTTCTTTCCAACTGGACAAAGCGTCTTTAAATCTATTACTTATCCTTGGCTTTATCTGGTCAAATAAAACAATGATAAGTATCAGTTAGTCTATTTATAGCTCTTGACACCTAAGCATTTTTCATTTCCAAACTCTCTATTCTGTCTGTCAACACTTCAGCTAGACATTGGTGATAACTGACTGTTCTATCAGTGTGACTTCTATTTTTATTGGGATCTCCATCCTTGTATTTTTCATCAGGAAACACTGAAATTCTGTCCACCAGGTTACTCTATGTTTTTCTCATTGGTTAACACTGTGACTCTGCTCATCGGTAATATTGTGCATATGCTCATTAGGTAACAATGTGACTTTTCTCTTTTACTCTGTCCATCGGTGTGCACTTCATTAGTGTATACTGTCACTTATTGAATACTTGACTTATATACATTACTGATAGCATAGCCTTGATTCATCAGTTCTTTGAATTCTTTGGGAGTATGTCCATGACCATACAAATTATATCAAGTTGACATCAATGACAATACAATACATTAACTGATTTAATGTCTTGCATGATCATCAACTAAACATCTTCAAACATTCAATCAGTTACATGTCATCAATCTCTCCCTTTGTCATTGATGGAAATATACTACATTATCATACTATACTATTACTAATACAATATGAAATATATAGTTTCATCAAGCTTTCCTAATGTAACTATTACAATTGTCTGGCTTTCGGTAAGATTTGATTTGATTCTTGTAGCTTTCTATCTATTTTCAATCCTTTCACTGGATAGATGTAGAATATTTCTTTCTATGATGTGATGTGTTTTTATTCTATGTCAAACTCTCTCCCTTTGAATTTTCTCCTTTCGTATGATGTCTCTTGTTAGCAATTCTTTCTCTTTTGATGTACTTTCCCTTTGTTGTTATATCTCTCCCTTTGTATACTGTGATGGATATAATCCCTCCCTTTATTTGTATGAAAATAGGATATTTCTCTCCCTTAGGTGATAAGAAATGATAATGGATATAATCTCTCCCTTTGATAGCAATGCCAAACAAATATTTTTGATAGTTAATGCCAAACAATTCCTTTCTATCCATAATATATTCCTTGAATTTCCCTATCCATCGGTAATACAATAAATCTGGTGCTTGAAGTAGATAAATACCTTGTTGTGTATAGATTTATCTTTGAAATCCATCTCTCTTCTTGCATCAACATGACTGATATTCTGATAATATGTAGGCTGATGCAACCTTCTAGTCATCTTACTGACCAGTAGACAAGGGTCTGACCCCTAGTCTCTTTCTCAAGTACTCAAATACATCCTTGGGCAGTGGCTTGGTGAAGATATTGGTCAATTGTTCCTTTGATTGTATGTACTCAAGTATCACCTCCTTACCTTGAACTTGTTCTCTCAAATAATGATACTTGATGGCAATATGCTTTGTTTTAGCATGCATGACTAGATTCTTGGAAATTTTTATTGCACTTTTATTATCACAATAGATAATTACTGGTTCAAGAATTTTCATATGCATACCTTCCAGTAACTATTTTATCCATGTAATATTTGAGCAATTTTCAATAGCAGCAACATACTCTACATTAGCAGTGGACTGAGAGATGCATCCTTGCTTCTTGCTGATCCATGTGACAAGTTTGTCACCCATAAAGAATGCTCCTCCAGTTGTTCTCTTCTGGTCATCAATATTTCTAGCCCAATTAACATCGGTAAATACCTTAAGTTCAAATTCACTTTCTCCTTTATACCATAAGCCATATTCCTTGGTATTCTTCAGATATCTTAGGATTCTTTTCACAACACTCATATGTGACTCCTTAGAATTAGCAAAAAATATTGGAACTATTCCTACTACATGTGCAATATATGGTCTAGTATGTACAACATACATGAGTTTACCAATCATTGATCTAGTCCTTACAAATCCAATACTTATAAGATAGGAATGAATTCTTTCATTCCAGGCTCAGGTTTCTTGTTTCAATTCATACAGGGCTTTGTGTAGTCAACATACCATGTCCCTCTTGTCTGGATCAACAAACCCTTCTAGTTTTTCAATGTATACCTCTTCTTCAAGTATTCCATTTAGGAATGCAGACTTGACATCCATTTGATATAACTTGAAGCCTTTACATGCAGCATAAGAAAGTAATATTCTTATTCCTTCTAGCCTAGCAACAGGTGCAAAGGTCTCTCCATAGTCAATCCCTTCTTCTTGTGCATACCCCTTGCATACTAGTCTTGCTTTATTTCTGGTGACTTCTCCATTCTCATTTAGTTTATTCCTGAATATTCATTTTGTATCGATGAAATTCTTGTCATTTGGTCTCAGTACAAGTGTCCATATCTTTTTTTTCTCTATCTGCTCAATCTCCTCATTCATAACACTAATCCATACATCATGATCAAGTGCAGCATTGATAGATTTTGGCTCATAATCACAAATAATACATCTTGTATTTAGAGACTTACTTCTGGTTCTCATACTAGTCTTCTTGTGTCCAATGATCTAGTTATGTGGATGGTTCCTTATGACATATCTGGCAAGTACAGGTTCAGCTCTTTGTCTATCAACTTGATCATCATTTTGTCTTCATTCTATTATCATCACTTTGTGCATCATTTTGAGCAATATCCTAATTGTCAGTATTTGCATCATGATGCTCAGGTGCAATCATCTGTTGCTCAAGAGCTCTACATTGTTGGTCGGGTAGAGTGTTAGGTTATTCATTGTATACAAACCTATTGTAGTCTTCTGGTTCTTTTGTGCTTTCCTTTTACTTCTTCTCTGCAAATTCATCTATCTTTACATTTGCACTTTCAACAATTTTGTTAGAGGCTTTATTGAGACATTTATAAGCCTTTCTTTTGGTGGAATACCCTAGAAAGATTCCTTCATCACTCTTGGAGTCAATTTTTCCATTTATATCATCCTTTAAGATATAACATTGACTATAAAAAATTTTGAAATAACTCACATTGGGTGTGTATCCATACCAAAGCTCATAAGGTGTCTCCTGATGAAATGTAACTGATTGAATATTTGAAGATGCTAAGTTAATGATCATACAAGGCATTAATCAGTTAATGTATTGTATTGTCATTGATGTCAACTTGATATAATCTATATGGTCATGGAGATACTCCAAAAGACTTCAAAGAACTCATGAATCAAGGCTATGCTAATCAGTAATGCATACAAGTCTAGTACTCACTAAGTGACCGAATACACCAACGGAGTGCACTCGACGGTCAGAGTAAAAGAACAAAGTCATAGTTTTTCCTGACAAGGAAATGCACAAAATTAACGACGAGCAGAGTTACAGTGTTGACCAATGAGAAAAACATAGAGGAACCCGACAGACAAAATTTTAGTGTTTCCCGACGGAGAAGACAAGGACAAAGATCCCAATGAAAGCTAAAGTCACACCAATTGAACAGTCAGTCATCATCGATGACTAACTGAAGTTTTGACCGACTGAACAAAGAGTTTAGAAAATGAAAAAATACTTAGCTATCAAGAAGCTAAAGATAGAGTTAACTGATACTTATCATTTTTTTAATCATCCAGATATTACAGAGATAAGTAATTGATTTAAAACTTCTTTATCTAGTTGGCAAGAAGATCTCTACGAGATCAGACTGGAGATTTGCTTTTAAACCTTTTGGAAAGAATTGTGGAACATGCCAAGATCAAGAAAGCCTATAAAAGAGGAAATCATGTCTATAAGAGACAAAATCAATTCATTACAAATTGTGTGTGTGGGATGAACAAGAGAAGAGGAAAGATGCAAAAGAAAATCAGAAGGAGAAGAAAGTATTCATTTTAGTCCTGATCAAAAGGCTAAAGGAAGAGCAGGATTCTGCAGACACCGACGAAGAATGAGACAAGCATCACAGAGCAGAACAAGTGTGGAGCAAAGGTATACATTTGATTATATTGATCAGTGAAGTAATGGACCTACAATAGATCTAGAAATATGCAATTGAGTTGTATGTATGAATAGATCATTAGGGTTTCAGTTTAACAATTGAAGCATATAAGCCTCTTAACTGAGCAGGAATTAAAAGTAATTTTCAATTGAGATACATGCCAAGGAGTATCAAAAAGTTTGATCACAAAAGTAGCATTGGCTATGCCTGATACCTATTGACAGGCCAAAAGAATTTGATCAAGGATGGTAGCATTAGATGCCAGATACTAGTTGACAAACTATTTCTAAATCCTCTAACAAGGTCACGCCTAAAAGTGTGTTTGTAACCTTTAACAGGGTTGGCTCCTAATAGGGCTCACTTCAGTAGAGTGAAAATTTGGGGTACCGGTCCCAATGGTTTTTTCCTTAACAGGGTTTCTATGTTAAAATCCATGTGTTATGAGTGTATGATTCATCTCTTTACTATTTTGTATCTTACATATTTAATTCTAGATTTATCGGTATACTCTTCATATTTACTATATTTCGGTAAATAGAAGATTTATTATCGGTAAACATATAGAAGAAGGTTTTACAGAGCAATCCAACAAGTAGTAAATTGATATATGTATTTCATGGTATTCATCTTGTAGGAAAGAAGATAACTTGAGATATAATTTATGGTTATAAGATTTACAGGGTTGATTTAAGGATTTATTTTTGAGGCCACTGATTCACCCTCCCCCCCTCTCAGTTATTACTAACAATTGGTATCAGAGTTTGTGTGCTTAGAAAATAAGGTTTCAAGAACTAAGATAAAGATCACAAGATGAACAGATGAGATGTGCCCAAGTTGAACAAAGATAATTTTGCTTCATGGTAGAGCAAAATAAGACTCCCATTATTAGGTATTGGTAATGATGTTACTCAATACTTAGAAACTGAATATGTGTTACCCATAGGAGCACCAACAGTTGAAAAAATGAGAGAAGCATGAACACAATGACATGATGATAGAGCTTGCTTCCTCACTGTCCAATGCTGAATTTGAAGATGTCAAAGAATGCAAAATTGCAAAGTAGATGTGGGACAAATTGAAGCTTGTACATGGTGGTGACAAAAATGTTTTGAGAGCCAAGGCAGAAAGCCTTAGAGGAAAGTTTGA
>MU225608.1:141216-176722 GCA_018584345.1 Thuja plicata | reverse complement strand
CAATGTAAAATTCCTTGAGATGTTGGAGAGGACATGTTTCTCCCTTGTATTTTTCAAATTTAGGCATCTCAAAGTTTGGGGGAAATGGTTGCATTGTGATAGACTTGTCAAATGGATAGGGACAAATATTTTCAAAAGAGAACTCCTTCTTGCCCCCACTTTGTAAACCTTGTACAATAATTTTGATCTCATTGATTTGTTGGGTGACATCTGGGGTACTTTGTGTAAAAAACAGGGGTACATAACCTCCAACTCCTCCAAACTGTGTAGCTGAAAATCCTGTGGAGGTCATGCCAATCATTGAAGGAGGTATATATTGATAGGCTTGTGATGTGTTGTTTGCGGATGTTTTTTCCCCCATTGTTTGGAACAAGGAGGTCAAAGGCATGGAAACTTGACCTATGTTGTTGACATTAGCACTTGCTCCTTGAGTTGTCATTATTTGAGTGCTATTGTGTGTAGTATTATTTGGTAAAGCACTTATGATTTGCTGGATTTGTTCAGGTGTCAACTGGGGTATTGATACGGTTGTTGATACAGGTGCTGATACTGTTGTTGATGTAAGAGGTTCACTAGCAGGTCTTTTACTAGCATCACACGATGATGTAGCATTTGAAGTAGAAGCCATTGCCGCTGAAGTGGCAGCAGTGGCTTTAGTGACATTTCTGGTAAGGAGTGTTTCATCAAAGTCCTCAGGAATTGTGACACCATTATGGATGAGATTCAGAAATATCTCATTACTATTATACATTATGGCCTTCTCAACCATTTCCAAATTGTAGGGGTCTCTAAGGAAGTCAATCACTTGATTGGGCCTTTCGTCTTGGTCTACTAATTCAGTTTCTTCAGCCACTTCCTCAGCTTGTACCCCACTTCCATGAAAGTAATGTGTGGCAAATGGATTCTCTTCACGATTAGTGTTGGATGTTGTTCTCCTCATTTTTCTGGCTTGAGATCGAGTGAAAACTATACAATGGTAGAAGAATGAAAGATAAGGAGATGTGGAAGATGAATTAGAGCAAAGATCTTTGATTTGATTGGATTGGATTTGTTTGATTGAATGATTGGTTGATTGATTTGATTGATTGGATAATTGATTTGATTGATTGGATAATTGATTTGATTTGATTGAGTTGATTGATTTGATTTAAAGGTTTTTGAGACAAAACCTAAGCATATTAAACCTTATGATGATACAAACACAAAGGATTTAAAGGAATATCTATCCTACTTGAAGATGGACTTGTGATCTCAAGCAAAATGGGATATCACTAAGGGATTTAAATTACTTGAGACGGACTGATGGTCTACAAGCAATATTGTGTTTGTTTGAGGATGGTCAACAATGCTTTGATTAAGATCTTTCAACCTAAGGATTTGATTTGATTTTGATCTAATGCTCCAAAGGAAGGATGATGATGAAAGAAGTGGAAAAATGATCTAGAAGTCAAGTGTTTCCTAATCGTATTGTTTAAGTGTGAAAAAAGACCTATTGAGTGAAAACTTGGCCATGAACTTGCAAATGGTATTGTTGTAAATGATTTTGTCAATCTTCACACGGTGTTCAATACCTTGTTTGATAGATGTTGCAATGTGCTGAAATTCCTTGGATTTATGGGTGGTTTCTTTTTGCTCTCTAAGGACTGAAGATTTAGGAAGTTTGGCCTTCTTGTACTTCTTGAAATTGGTCATGTCATAGAAAAAATCAATTTTGGCCAAGTGGATGAATGATTTAGGACAAGTGGTTCTAGGGTCTGACAGATGGTCAAATTTTGATTATTTTGGTCAATTCTTGAAGGTCACTATTTTCAAGCGGAGATAGCAGTCTCAGACGCAAATGGCAGTCTTCGTTGATGGTGATCTATGCAGATGGTAATCTGCACAGACGACAGATCCAGAGTAGAGAGGGTCGACTGAGACTAAGGCAGTGTGTTGAAATTCTGGGCAAGTTTTTGATATTCAGTCTGATTTTGGGTAAATTGTTCGATGGCAAGAACTGATTTTAAACTCACAAACCAGAAAATAACAGACACACATCTCAAAATAATCCAACAAGGGACAAAGAAACCTTGAGGGATACAATCATATGTGACATTGGGTGATTTTATTCTAGCTTTGTAATATTATGATTGTGTATGTTCAAGTGACTCTTTCAAACCACTTATGTTTTCACTGGGTCTAGCACATCGAAAGACAGTTCAAGCAGTAACTACATAAGGAATTTGGCTTCGCATGAAATATTATAGGCCCATTGCTTGGTAGTCCTTCAGCTCACACAGCATGTCACCCCTGGAAGGGCGCCTGTGTTTTTTCCTTTTGCCAGGTATTGTCGTCGTGCTACGAAGATCTCTTTCGCAACACAATACCCTGAGACACGTATAATGGGAATCTTGGGGGGAGATTCTTCCCTCCCCTTGCACTATAATAAGTCACCGTTCGGAGGTGAATCGGGTAGGCTACTACTTTATGGTTGCTAGTAAGATTTCGTGGCATCCCCACAATCGGTTTGTACGACGTGAGACACTTAAGTCTCTAGTTCAACCATGCCAGTATGATGAGGGATATTCACTCAGTATGGACTACCATTGAACATGACCCACCCGAGCTTGCAGGGATAAAGCGGACCTTTAGGTCACACCTTATTTCTATACCGACCGAAGGGATTACCGGTTTGAGGTCGTCCTCTAAAGGGGAAGCACTCCCTCTAGACAGGCCCCTCTAGAGGCTTGATTAAACTAAGCTTTCTCTTCACCCAAGATCCACGAAGGCGAGGGGAGAGGATACGGCTATAGTTTAATCAAAGCATCACTTAAATTAAAAGGGATTTAATCTATGACAAATAGCTCGAAAAGAAGTGTTGAGAAACACTTCTTCAAACACACCAAAAAGAATTCATTCCAAATTTAATTTAATTAAAGCAACTATGTATTTTCTACCTAAGCAAAAGACACAATAGTGTGATTAAACATAGATGTTCAATTTATTTCCCACACAGCAAACAAAAAGCTTATAAAGGTGTGTTCTTTTTCCTTATGTCATTCAAGATTGTATGATGTTCATTCCCTTAAGCATTCAAGATTCGATGAGATTCATTTTACCCAAATGTGTCTTCCCAAAACAAGTGTTTAAGCATTCAAGTTCATTAATATCCTCAAAAATATAAATCACAGAACCCGTAATGCACTGGTTAGTAGTTTTGGAATATTAAAATGTGTTAAAAAACACAAGTTTTAAAAATATGCGCAGATGGCGGATTAGCGCAGACGGTGATCTGCGCAGACAGTGATCTGCAGATACGGAGGAATACCTGCGCAGACGACAGAAAATAGACAGTCAGATTTTCATACAGAATAAGAAGACTTATTAAAATTGAAAAACAACATTTTTATTAATTTTGACAGTATTTAACTCTTAAAAACTCTGTGTCTGTCAAATATCCGAGAGCTAAAAATACTAAAAATTAGTAAAAATCAATTTTAAACTATAGTTTTAATAAGTTGTTTTAAGCAGGCGAAGATGGTGGATTTTATGCGCAGACGGTGATCTGTGCAGATGACCGAATTACGGAGATGGCAGTCTGCGGAGATGACGACTCCAGAGCAGAGATGGGTCTGCGTGTGAGTTTTCTGATCCGCAGGAAATCTGTAAAAAATGTTAGAAAAATAGGGACGTGGGTCCCACCGGGCATGGCAAAATATCTATGCTGGAAACCTACATGTTGGGAGCATGCTCAAACATGCGAACATCAGAGGATATAAATAATTTAATCTACATTAACATGTCTAAAAACATACTCTAAAAACAACAATAGCTTCCACCATGACCTCCGATGAGCTGAACAAGGGCACCCAAAGCCTTGTTGATTTGCTCTTAGAGAGGTTTGTGGGTGTGCTCTCCCAACACAATATGTAAATTCCACTATTTGATTGATTGGTGGATGAAACTAGAATGCAAACTAATGGATGGATGAAGAACTCAAGAACAAGTATAGAGAACTTGTCTCAAGCTATTCATCATATGCATGAAAATGATGCAAACTATGCTAAGAAATGATATGATAGATTTAATGAAAACATACTAAGTTCATTCCATTAATCCTAACATGTAATATCTAGATGGAAAAATGCAAGAAACATGAACTAAGAATTAGTATTGCTTATGAAAATGCTAAATGCTCAAAGAAATCTAGAACTAAATGGACATGATAACAATGCATAAATGAGAGATGGTTTGCTCTTGGCAAGAACCTCTATTTATAGAGTTTTTGAGGGAAGGGAAGGAATTGGATGAGGTGGATCATATGTGGCATCCACATAGATGTCACATAGAGGACACAAGGGCAAGAGGACAAGCTATGCAAAAGTCAACACAAGCCTTTAAGGTTTGAGTGGCTCAAGGTTTGCTCACACATGTGTGAGAAACACTTGGGAAATGGAGTGGGGGACAAAAGAGTGGCTACATTAAAGAAAGTTGGTGGCTTTCTTTTTGAGGAGTTGCTCACACATGTGGGAGCATTTTATTAGTGCTAAAAGGAGTAGGAATCACACTTTAAGTGTGATTAGTGTGTTTAAGTGAGGAAGTAGGTTTATTAAGAGGAATAGGTAGGGTAGGGTAGGAATAGAGTAGGTTTCTAGGTATGATTAATAGGTATTATTAAATTTAATCTTGGTTTAGAAGAATATTAGAAATGTAGAAAAATAAATAAATTTAAAATTTATTTAAAAGGAGATTTATGAGGGATAATGTATTAAATAAGATTTAATACATTAAAAGGGATAGTATTTAAATTAAATTCAAATACTAAAGGAAGTAAATCATATTTAATTAAATAAATTTAATTAAATAGATAGAAGAATGTAACAAATATAATTAATTGAAATTAACTATAATGTTATGGGAATATTAATTAAATTAATATAAGGACGATTTTAGACGTCTACAACTGACTCCACTTGTTTGATTGCTACAAATGAAGACATATGGCTATGGTACAAAAGATTGTGTCATGTGAATTTTGACAACATGATAAAGATTAGCAAAAATAGAAATGTCATAGGCTTACCGATGATGACCAAGCCCGACAACATCATGTGTAAGAATTGTCAAAAAGGTAAAATGACAAAGTCTAGTTTTAAAATCAAAACCCATACATCTGATGTAATTATAGAATTAGTCCATACTAATTTATGTGGACCTATGAGGATAAAGATTTATTATGGAGATAGATATTTTATTCTCTTTGTTGATTATTACTCTAGAATGATGACAGTCATGTTTCTCAAAGATAAATTAGAAGCATTTAAGATGTTTAAATGGTATAGAGAAATGGTTGAGAAGCAAAGGAGTAAGGAGCTAAAATTCTTAAGGTTAAATAGAGGAAGGGAATTTATTTTAGATGAATTCACTAACTTTTGTAATGAGCATGGAATCAAAAGATAGGTCTCTACACTAAGAACACCACAACATAATGGAATTGTAGAAAGAAGGAATAGATCTATAGTTGATTATGTAAGGACACTGATGATAGAGAAAGGCATCACCCAAATATTTTGGAGGGAAGCTATCGGTACTATTGTTTAGACATTAAACAAAGTATAATTGAAGAAAGACACCTTATGAGCTATGGTCTGGATACACACCTAATGTAAGTTATTTCAAAAAATTTGGCAGTCAATGTTATATCTTAAAAGATAATAGAAATGGAAAAATTGACTGCAAGAGTGATGAAGGAATTTTTATAGGGTATTCTACCAAGAGAAAGGCTTATAAATGTCTAAACAAAGCCTCTAACAAAATTGTTGAAAGTGCAAATGTAAAGATAGATGAATTTGCAGAGAAGAATGAAAAGGAAAGCACTAAAGAAACATAGGACTATAATAAGTTTACCTACAATGAGGAACCTGACACTCTAACCTATCAAAAATGTAGAGCTCCTGAGTAATAGATCATTGCACCTAAGCATCAGGTTGCAAATATCAATGATCTGAATATTGCTCAAGATGATGCACAACTTGATGGAGAACAAAATGAAGAACAAAATGATGATCAAGCTGATAGACAAAGAGTTGTACTTGTACTTGCAAGATATGTTAGAAGGAACCATCCACAGGACCAGATCATGGGAGATAAAAAGTCTGGTATGAGAACTAGAAATAAGTCTCTAAATACAAGATGTCTTATTTGTGATTATGAGACCAAATCTGTCAATGTTGCACTAGATAATGATCAATGGGTAAGTGCTATGAATGAAGAGATTGAACAGATAGAGAAAAACAACACATGGACACTTGTATCAAGACTAGATCACAAGAATGTCATCGGTATAAAATGGATATTCAAGAATAAGCTGAATGAGAATGGAGAAGTCACAAGAAATAAAGAAAGACTAGTATGTAAGAGGTATACACAAGAAGAAGGAATTGACTATGGAGAAATATTTGTACCCTTTGCTAGGCTAGAAGGAGTAATATTATTACTTTCTTATGCTACATATAAAGGATTCGAGGTATATCAAATGGATGTCAAGTCTGCATTCCTAAATGGAATACTTGAAGAAAAGGTATACATTGAACAACCAGAAGGGTTTGTTCATCTAGACAAGAGGGACATCATATGTAGACTTCACAAAGCCTAGCATGGATTGAAACAAGCACCCCGAGCCTGGTATGAAATACTTCATTCCTATCTTATAAGTATTGGATTTGTAAGAACTAGTGAAAACAATAATCTTTACTTGAAGGAAGATACTGATGCTAAAATTTTGATTGCTAAGATATTTGTTGATGACATCATATCTAGAGGCAATGATATGCTATGCAAATCATTTGCAAATGAGATGAGAAAAGAATTTGAGATGTCTATGTTTGGAGAGATCAAGTTCTTTCTTGTTCTGCAGATCATGCAACAAGGAGAAGGTATTTTCATTACACAATCCAAGTACATCAAAGAAGTACTGAAAATATTCAAGATGGAATAATCCAAACCAGTTGGAACATTGATGGAAACTGGATGTAAATTAACAAAGGAGGACAAGTCATCAGAGGTAAATCAGACTTTGTACAAATTAATGATTGAAAAACTCATGTATGTTGTACATACTAGACCAGATATTGCACATGCAGTAGTAATAGTTTATATATTTTTTGCTAATCCCAAAGAGTCACATATGACTGGTGTGAAAAGAATTCTAAGATATCTGAAGAATATTGAGGAATATGGCTTATGGTACAAAAGAGAAGGCAAATTTGAACTTAAGGTTTTTACCAACGCTGATTGTGATCAAAATCTTGATGACCAGAAGAGCACAACTAGAGGAGCATTTTTCATGGGTGACAGACTTGTCATGTGGATCAGCAAGACACAAGGATGCATCTCACAATCTATTGCAAAGGCAGAGTATGTTGGTGCTGCTGCAAACTGCTTAAATATTGCATGGATCAAATAGTTATTGGAAGGTATGCATATGCAAATTCTTGAACCAGTAATTATCTATTGTGATAATACAAGTGCAATAAACATTTCCAAAAATCCAGTCATGCACGCTAAAACAAAGAATATTTCTATCAAGTATCATTATTTAAGAGAACAATTTTAGGCAAAGGAGGTGATACTTGAGTATGTGCAATCAAAAGAACAGTTGGCTGATATCTTCACCAAGCCACAACCCAAGGATGCATTTGAGTACTTGAGAAGGAGACTAGGTGTCAGACCCTTATCTACTAGTTAGTAAGCTAACTAGAAGGCTGCATCAACCTACATATTATTAGAATATCATTCATGTTGATGCAAGAAGAGAGATGGAATTCAAAGATAAATCAATACACAACAAGGTATGTATCTACTCTGAGCAACACAGGTATTTTTGATGGATAGGGAAATTCAAGGAATATATTATGGCTAGAAAGGATCCACTTGACATAACTGTCAAAATCTTGTTTGAAAAGATAAGAAGTTTTGCATTAATGTCAAAGGGAGAGAGATACCTCATTATCATACTGACAAAGGGAGAGAAAATAGAAAGGGAGAGAAAACATTAAAAAAAAGGAGAACATTCAAAGGAAGAGAGTTTGACACAAAAGGAGAACACATCACATTAGAGAAAGAAAGATTCTACATCCATCCATTGAAGGGATTGAAGACAGAAAGAAAGTTGCAAGAATCAAACCAAAGCTATTAGAGCTTATCGATAGCCAGACATTTGTAATAGTTACATTAGGAAAGCTTGATGAAATAGTATATTTCATATTGTATTAGAAATAGTATAGAATGATAATGTAGTATGTTACCATCAATACCAAAGGGAGAGATTGATGAAATGTAACTGATTGAATGTTTGAATATGTTAAGTTGATGATCATGCAAGACATTAAATTAGTTAATGTATTGTATTTTCATTGATGTCAACTTGATATAATCTATATGGTCATGGACATATTGCAAAAGACTTCAAAGAACTCATGAATCAAGGCTATGCTAATCAGTAATGCATACAAGTCTAGTATTTACTAAGTGACTGAATACACCGATGGAGTGCACCCGATGGTCAGAGTAAAATAACAAAGTCATAGTGTTTCCCAATGAGGAAATGCATAGCATTACTGATGAGAAGAGTTATAGTGTTGACCGACAAGAAAAACATATAGTAACCCGACAGATAGAATTTTAGTGTTTCTCAAAAAAGAAGACAAGGATGGAGATCCCAATGATGACTGAAGTCACACCGATGGAATAGTTAGTCATCACCAATGACTAACGGAAGTGTTGACCAATAGAACAGAGAGTTCAGAAAATGACAAAATACTTAGCTATCAAGAAGCTAAAGATAGATTTAACTGATACTTATCATTGTTTTAATTAGCTAGATATTATAGAGATAAGTAATTGATTTAAAATTGCTTTATCCAGTTGGAAAGAAGATCTCTACGAGATTAGAATGGATATTTGCTTTAAATCTATTGGTGAGAATTGTGAAACATGCCAAGATCAAGAAAGCCTAGAAAAGAGGAAATCATGTCTATAAGAGACAAAATCAATTCATTACAAATTGTCTGTGTGGGGTGAACAAGACAAGAGGAAAGATGCTAAAGAAAATATGAAGGAGAAGAAATTCCTCATTTCAGTCCTGATCAACAAGCTAAAGGAAGAGCTATATTATGCAGACACCAATGAACACTGAGACAAGAATCATAGAGGAGAACAAGTGTGGAGAAAAGGTATACATTTGATTATATTTATCAGTGAAGTAATGAACCTACAATAGATCAAAAAATCTGCAATTGAGTTGTATGTATGAATAGATCATTAGTGTTTCAATTTAACCATTGAATCATATAAGCCTCTTCACTGAGAAGGACTTAAAATTCTTTTTCAATTGAGATACATCCCAAGGAGTATCAAAAAGTTTGATCACAAAAGTAGCATTGGATATGCGCGATACCTATTGACAGGCCAAGAGAGTTTAATCAAGGATGGTAGCATTAGATGTTAGATACTAGTTGAAAAACTATTTCTAAATCCTCTAACAATGTCACACCTAACAGTATGTTTATAACCTTTAATAGGGTTGGCTCCTAACAAGGCTCACTTTAGAAGATTAAAAATTTGGGGTACCGGTCCCAGTGGTTTTTCCCTTAACAAGGTTTCAACGTTAAAAATCCATGTGTTATGTGTGTATGATTTGTCTCTTTACTATTTTGTATCTTACATAGTTAATTCTGGATTTATCGATATACTCTGCATATTTATTGTACGTCGGTAAATAAATGACTTCTGATCAGAAAACATACAGAAGAAGGCTTGACAGAGCAATCTGACAAGTAGTAAATTGATATAAGTATTTCATGGTATTCATCTTGTAGGACAGAAGATAACTTGAGATATAATTTTTGGTTATATGATTCACAGAGTTGATTTAAGGATTAATTTTTGAGGCCACTAATTCATCCCCCCTCTTAGTTATTACTAACATCTTCTTGGTGTCTTTCTTCAATTGTACTTTGTTTAATGTGTAAATAGCAGTACTGACAACTTCCCTCCAGAAGATTTGGGTGATGCCTTTTTCTATCATCAGTGTCCTTGGACAATCAACTATTGATTTGTTCCTCCTTCCAACAATTTCATTCTTCTATGGTGTTCTTGGTGCAGAGACCTATCTTTTGATAAAATTCTCATTACAAAAGTTAGTGAGTTCATCTGAAATAAATTCCCCTCCTCTATCTGATCTTAAACATTTCAATTATTTACCACTCTTTTTTTCAACCATTGCCTTATACCATTTAAACATCTTAAATGCTTCTGATTTATCTTTTAGAAACATGAATGTTATCATTCTAGAGTAATCATCAACAAAGAGAATAAAATATCTATCTCCATAATAACCATTTTTCCTCATAGGTCCACATAAATCAGTATGGACTAATTCTAGAATGACATCAGATGTATGGGTTTTTCTATTGAAACTAGACTTTGTCATCTTACCTTTTTGACAATTCTTATACATGATATTGTCGGGCTTAACCATTTTCAGTAAGCCTCTTACATTTCTCTTTTTTATTATATTTATCATGTTGTCAAAGTTCACATAACACAATCTTTTGTGCCACAACCATATGTCTTTGTTTCTAACCATTAGGCAAGTGGTGTTAGTATCATTCATATAGAATAAGTTACCTTTTGTCTGCTCACCAGTACCAATCAGATTTCCTGATTTATTGAAGATCTTTTCCTTCTTATTTTTAAATGCTACTCTGTGACCTGAATTATTCAATTAAGAAACACTCAATAGATTTTAATTCAATCCATTTACCCAATAAGCATTTTCACATTTTATCTAGTTATTCAACATTATGGTTCCTCTACCTTCAAGTGGACAAGGTGTGCCATTACCCATTATTACTGAATGACCTTTATGGTATTCAAAATTCTCAAACTTTTTCTTTTTACCGGTCATATGGTGAGTGCGACCACTATCTATGATCCATACATCATTTTTACTAACTTTAGATATGAGTGCAGTTTCTACATACCTTTCTTCATCATCATTTGAATCATCTTTTACTTCTGTTAGAAACACTGAGAGGGGGGGTGAATCTGTGTTTATCAATTAATTATATTTCAGCCAATTAAACATAAAACAAGTATGCATTTAAGAATATTAACACAAGAATACATAACACATGATTTGATTATAGAGAACCTTGATCAGAGGAAAACTCCGGTGGGGATTAGTACCCACAAAATATTGTACTAGGTATAATGAACCTGTTAAAGTTCATTTGCCCTGTTAGAAGCAGTCTTTACATATTGAGTACAATGACCTAGTTAAGGGTCTGACCTTATTAAGATTCTTTTACAATAACCCTGTTAGGGGTGGTGGACTCACTATCCAAGAACTCACTGTCCAATAAGATGAAGGCTACAGCCCTCTGAATGCTGATATGCACTATATCAAAAATGAACTGTTGTAGTGACACTATTGTCTGATCAGTTTCATGTATGCATGGATGCTCTAACTTCTTCAAAGAGCTATATCATCTTTTGACTTCATTATATTGTCCCTCTGTAACTTCTTCTTACACAATAATCAACTTCTCTTGCACATTGTAGCATAACAATACATTACATACTTATATCTTTACAAACGAATAGGCGCGACCCAAAACATAACACTTAGTCGGCCTCTTAACAAAATATACAATGAGTCCAAACAAGTCGGCTCAAGCATGTTTAAAAAAACATTGATTAAATCATAAAAAAATTATAACTAAAGGCACATAGCCTTAGCATCACAAAATAATACATGTTGATCAAAATAGTAGTCAGTTTCTGTGCTCTGTATTCTGGACTGTTTCCTAGACTACAGTGTACTAATCTGTCTATAAATTTTTCATGCTGATGTTCCATTATCTGCACATTTGGATCTAGCATTTATATACACCATAGAGTATATATCTAAGCACACATATTCTGGTGTGATCTCTAACACGCACGTTGATGTACTGATCACTATATCTGTCTGACTGCTCTGTATTCTGTACTTAATCATTTTATCTCCTAAGTTATCTTTGATAGAAACTTAGTATGACTTTGTTGCCATGATTGACAACAAAAAATAAGTCTTGCTTCCTCAGGAAGTCAACTTTCCAACAATCTCCCCCTTTGTCATTTATGGCAACAAAGGAATGTGGCTAAGTTACTCAAAATGACTTCATTTAAAAATGATTGTATATCATAACTTAATGATATATACATATATACTACTCCACATATACACATTCTATACTACTCCCCCTTTGACATGAATGACAAAGGTGTGCAAAAACTATAAGTCTTCGTACTTACTCCATATATACATTTGGTTACACAACTTGAAGAGACTGAATCTCTTTCTACCAGAATGCTTTCATTGCATCAATTGTTTGGAGGTGCGCGCATAAAGAATATGTTAACTTCTCCATTTCCACTAGATCCAAGCAAGGACCTTGATCATAAGTTTGCATTGTGTCATCTATTTTTTTGATGTTCTCATTTAGGACTGCTAATGAAGACGCAAGTGCATTTCTCAACTGAGTTTGTCTAACTCTTATTTTGCTAATTTCTAGCTTTGCCTTCTCAATTTTTTCCAGTTGTCCTTGGTAGACATTATTGCATATGTTCATGTCCTGTGTGGAATTCTCAACAGATTTTCTTATGTTGTCCACCATTTCCTCTACTTCAGCTATCATTTTGGTGTGTTTGGAGGTGAGCTTCACTCTATCCATGCAATTTTCTATGACTTTCTTCCCTTTTTCTGCCAACTCTTTCAATATAGACTGTCCAATCTTCAGAGAGTTCAAAGCCAAGGTAAAGTTATTCACCACTTCATTCAATCTTTCCTTATTATACTCATCTTCTGCAATCTTAGTAGTTTTCTCTACTAAGCTGGTGAAGTGTGACTTGAATTTTGTTAGTACACTATCCACATGTTCAATAGTTTGAACTTTTGCAGCTTTCTTATCAGCAGGAACTAACTCATTCATAATGTTTATTGATTCAATAAAGCATGGGTTCCTTATCACATGTTTCTCCTTTGCCTTTTCCATGGCAAGGATGTTGATCTTAATGAGGTCTTCTTCTTCCCATGTGTTAAAACTTGTTGAATCAGGAGTTAATCTTGACAACAATGAGGTGGATGGTGACAGAATAGTATTCTGACTTGTGTCTACACATTCACTTTTGATATGTACCTCTTTAACTAGTGACTCATCAACTTGAGTGTATTTCTCCTTATCCAAATCTATTGGATCAATCAAAGGAACTCCATCCTATTGTAAAGATGTATCATCAATGTTCATTGCTTCATGAACCCTATTCATATCATTATCAGAAGCTATCATAGATATCTTGACATTGTCAACTATTATAGTATCTTCTATATCTTTAGTTTTATCAGTAGTTATTGTCACTATGGGTGCAGAGACCTGTGGACCTATCATGGGTGAAATCTAAATTACTAGAGTTGTATCTTGTTTAGGATAAGCTAGGGTGACCTTTGTTGTAGGCGTCATTGGTGGATACATGTGTCTGTCCATAAAGACTTGTGTAAATGCCTTTTCAGTCTCCTTACCAACTTGTTCATATTCCTTGTTCATTATTTGTAAAGTCCTTGTCTTACTATGGAGATGAGGCTTTACAAGATCTAGCAAAATAGCCTTCTCATCATGTGAACAAATAGGAAGAATTTTATCTAGAGTTTCTTCTCTAATCTTCATGTCTTCCTGAATAGCATGTCTTTTCATAAGTTCCAATACATTCCATAAGTTATCCAGTATCACTATCTTAAGTTCAAGAACTAATTTCTTAAACTTGATCATATGAGATATGACCATGTAATGTATCTCTATCTTATCAACTTCTTTATATTTGTCACAGACCTTTGAAATTTTATCCAATCTACCTTCATTTAAAACCATATTCTTCAATATGTTCAAGCTTGGTCTGAAACCTACCTCAGGAGGTGCTTGTGTATTCTTTGTAGGTCTCCTTGTGGTTCTTGAAGATGAATGACCTATGGCAGCTTACTTCCTTCCTCTTGGTTTCTTGCTACAAATAGAAGGTGGAGATGTATCCAAGTCAATGGTGGTAGCAAGCACAGATGTATTCTCCTCATTTTTCTTCTATTTCTTCTTCTAAGATTCATCATTCTTCTCAATCTTAACTTTAGCAAATTTTTCTTCTTTTACCTTATTCAAATCTTCTCGAGTGACTCCATGAGCTTTTAGTATGTTAGATGTGGTTCTGGATGCTTTCCTTTTATTAATAGCAATTTTTAGTTCAATATTCACTTCATTAGTCTTTTCTCTGTATGTTCCCCATCTAGGTTCATTGGGGTCTATGGGTGTTGACAATAAGACCTGCGCATATCCCTCTAGCACATGGTCTTCAACTTCATATCCTAGTGGATGAATCCACTTAGTTCTAGGCTCAACAGCCTCCATGCATGTGCAATCTATTTCTATCATAAAACAAATTGTATCCCTGTACTTGTCAACTATCTTCTCAGATAGTCTAACCCTACTTTACATTTTAACCCTGAATATCTATATATCCATGTCCATTTTATCTCTTGCACTACTCTCTAAGGTGGCCCTAAGAGATATTTGTGTCATTGTAGGTTTTCCTTTGTCTAGATAGAGGTCTGCAACCTTTCCTACTATATGATGATACAAATAGATGATTAGGGATCCAAACCTGAATGTTTTTCTTCTATCATGTTTGATGATTCTAATATTCTCAATCAATTGATCGTGCAAGATCTCACAAGGGTTGTAATGGGTGTTATCCTTTACTATTATGATTGCTACAAGGACTGTTGCTATAGATACACTATTCAACCTGCTTTCTTTCTGGAACATGTAACCAATTATCATGGTCATGAGTTTAATGTCATCCTCCTTGATGGGGTCTACTTTCATGCCACGCTTGTCACTTCTTGACAAACAAACATTCTCAATCTACTTCTTAACATCATTACCAGTGGGAAATATTGGTCCAGTCAACTGATGGATTAGGTCTGTGGTGATATGGATAGGGACATCACCAATCCAAAATAGATCATCATGAATTCTGCTCAATAGGATTTTTACCCATTCTGGTTCTTCAAACTCATGCACATTCTAATACTCAATAATAGGGTTATCTTGTAGGTCCGCAAACTCATCTTTTAATGTGAAGTCCTTATTTAGCATTGATGCCATGTGAGAAGCTACATTATCATCTCCTAGTGATTCCTTCTTGTAGTAGATGTATGCACGGACATCTTCCATGGGAACAATGCCAATCGGGGTTTTAGAGAAAGCTCCTTCCACATCATCCAATATAGACTTGTATGGATGCTTCTTAAATATGAATCTCTTCCTTTCTACTACATAAAATACAACTAGGGTCACCATTACTTACTTGGTGATTGTTTAAGTAGTGTTTCCATGAAATTCTGAAACAGCGTGACGGCTAGGGCTTCGTTTCAAACTGATTAACTATTTTTTCCAACTTTCAAACTGCTATGCCTTCATGCCTAGATGTCTTAGTGCTCCAATTCTCTTCAATTTCTTTCTCTTTAAATGTAAATGTGAGAAAGATTTAATACGAATCCCTTTTTTATACGATCTGCCACATTTAATGCTTGCAACTATACATAGGGATTTTCAAAATTTGATCCTGATGCAATTTAGATAATGCATGAATGCATATAGCTATAATATAAGCTTTAACCATGAATCCAAAGGCACATACTCTAATGTGATTATACCAACTATGCAGGGGTTCTGAGCTAGAATAGCTCCCCCTAAGACCAAGAAGGTCTATTCAAGCAGAAGTAGAGGGTGCGTCCACTGTGGATGCATCAACTACTTTGTCAACATCTTTGTCCTTCTTTACTTCAACCCAAAATTTTCTTGAATATTCATTATCTTTGACAAAATTGACTTCTCCTTTCTCTTCAAATAGAGACTTTTTGGGATATTCTTGTTTTTGAGTTTTGGATCTGCAAAACTTTGTGATATGTCCAGCCTTTCCACATGTGTGACAAATGATAGGAGGTCTGATATTTTTCTTCATCATGTTGCATTACTTTGTTGTGTTTCCATTGTAGTTGCATATCTGACATGTAGTGTTCTGCAATTCCTTTGAGGTTGATTTCTCTGATTGCTTTGATTCATTCTTCTTTGATTTTTCTGTGACTAAGTTCTGCAATGTATAGCCCTGTGACCAAATTTATTACAAGAGAAACAATAACCATTAAAAGGTCTTACCTCTTTGCAATCTCTTGCCAAATGCCCATGTTTATTGTAGGCATAACAAGTTCTATTAACTTGTCTAATTTCCCTTTTAGGTGGTTTAGATATAACCCCTATAGTATTTTCAACTTTCTTAGCTTCTGAAGATGCTTCAAGTGTTTTTTCCTTCTTTTGTGATGATTTGATTTCATCTTGTGCTGTACTGAATCCAAGACCAGTGGCGTTCCCCTTTTTTCTTTGTGCATTGAGCTAGGATTGAATCAAATCAGAATTTGTGTGGAGTTTATCAATCTTATCCTTTGCTTCTATTAATTTAGTTTCCAGCTTCTTCATGTTTTCCAATTCCAAGACTTTCATGTTTTCCTGCAAAAGTTCATCTTCCAATTGTTTTCTTTCTTTGATCTTATCTTCAATGGTGTTCTGGCTATCTGTAAGTTGTTCCTCTAGATCTTCAAGTTTATCTTTTAGAGATTTATTCTCTTCATTAAGCTTTTTGACCATTTGTCCTAGATCACTTGTAGACCAATATTTCAAATCTTTTCTTAGCCTTTTAATAAGTATTTGAGAGCCATCATTTTTCAATCTTAGTTCTTCATTTTCTTTTTAAGATTTGTCAAGATCTTCAAGAGCTCCTTCAAGATTATTTTTCAAATTTTTTTCTTCAATTGAGTCCATGATCTCCTCGAGTGGTTAAACTTTTGTTTAGAGGACCAGAGCTCTGATACCAATTGTTAGAAACACTGAGAGGGGGGGGGGGGTGAATCAGTGTTTATCAATTAATTATATTTCAGCTAATTAAACATAAAACAAGTATGCATTCAAGAATCTTAACACAAGAATACATAACACATGATTTGATTATGGAGAACCTTGATCAAAGGAAAACTCTGGTGGGGATTAGTACCCACAAAATATTGTACTAGGTATAATGAACCTGTTGAAGTTCCTTTGCCCTGTTCGAAGCAGTCTTTACATATTGAGTACAATGACCTAGTTAAGGGTCTGACCCTGTTAAGAGTCTTTTACAATAACCATGTTAGGGGTGGTGGACTCACTGTCCAAGTAGTCACTATCCAATAAGATGAAGGCTAAAACCCTCTGAATGTTGATATGCACTATATCAAAAATGAACTACTGTAGTGACACTATTGTCTGATCAGTTTTGTGTATGCGTGGATGCTCTAACTTCTTCAAAGAGCTATATCATCTTCTTACTTCATTATACTGTCCCTTTGTAACTTCTTCTTACACAATAATGGACTTCTCTTGCATTTTGTATCATAACAATACATTACATACTTATATCTTTACAAACGAATAGGTGCGACCCAAAACATAACACTTAGTCGGCCTCTTAACAAAATATACAACACTTTCAAAAAAGTCGGCTCAAGCGTGTTTACAACAACATTAATTATATCATAAAAAACTTATAACTAAAGGCACATAGCCTTAGCATCAAAAAATAATACACGCTGATCAAAATAGTAGTCATCTTATGTACTCTATATTCTGGACTGTTTCCTAGACTGCAGTGTACTAATCTATTTGTAACTTTTTCGTACTGATGTTCCATACTCTACATGTTTGGATCTAGCATTTATATACACCATAGAGTATATATTGAAGCACATATTCTGGTGTGATCTCTAACACGTGCGCTGATGTGTTGATCACTGTATCTGTCTGACTACTCTGTATTCTATACCTAGTCATTTTATCTCCTAAGTTATCTTTGAGAGAAACTTATTCTGACTTTGTTGCCATGATTGACAACACAAAATAAGTCTTGCTTCCTCAAGAATTCAACTTGCCAACAACTTCCAAAAACACTATCTCAATTTCTTCCTCAGATTCAGTGTCAGTATCATCATCTTTACATTTTTCTAGGTAACTAGCCTTCTTTCCATTATCCTTGTAGTCTCCAATATCTCTTCTTTCTGATTTTCAGTAGCTTCTATAATCACCTCTGTCAGACTTCTTTTCAAATTATATGTCATTACTTCTGTCATCTTTTCTCTTGTTAGGACATCTTGCAGCAAAGTGTCCAATCTCTTTACAATTAAAAAAAAAAGTGGTAATTTACCTTCGTATTTACCTTTTCATCTCTACATTCTTTTAGCCAGAAGTGCTTCAATTTCATCAAGATCTTCTACTTCACTTTCACTATCACTATCTTTTCTCATTTTGTGTTTATGACTTGATTTACTTATTCTTAAAGAAGATTTGAATACAGACTCTATGTTTGGTAAGACACTATTATCAAAGTAATTCATCTCAAATGAAATCAATCTTCCAATCAAATTGTCTAGATTAACATTTCTATTTTCTGCTGCTCTCATTTCTTCAATGGAAGATACTCTAATAGCATAAGTAGGCAATAAGGTTCTTAGAATTTTACTTACCACTATATATTCTTCTAGTATACCTTCAAATCCTCAGATAACATTGACTACCTCTTTGATTCTTGTGTTTTATTATGTGATGTTTTCACCTTCTTTCATTTTGATATCATCAAACTTTCCTCTAAGGATTTCTACCTTTTCTCTCAAAACATTCTTGTCACCACCATGTACAAGCATCAATTTTTCCCACATCTACTTTGCATTCTTTCTGGTTTTGACATCTTCAAATTCAACATCAGAGAGTGATGAAGCAAGCTGTATCATCATGTCATTGTGTTCATACTTCTCTCTCATTTGTTCAACTGTAGGTGCTCCTATTGGAAATATATATTCAATATCTAAGTATTGAGTAACATCATTTCCAATACCTGATAAGTAGAGTCTTATTCTACTCTACCATGAAGAAAAATTGTCTTTGTTCAACTTGGGCACATCTCGTCTGTTCATCTCGTGATCTTAAGCTTAGGTATTGAAACCTTCCTTCTAAGAACCCAAGATCTGATACCAATTGTTAGTAATAAATGAGAGGGGGGGATGAATTAGTGGCCTCAAATTTTAATCCTTAAATCAACCCTTAAAACTTATAACCACAAATTATGCCTCTAGTTATCTTCTATCCTACAAGATGAATGCCTTGAAATACTTATAGCAGATTACTACTGGTCAAAATTCTTTTTAAATCTTTCTTCTATATTTTTACTGATAAGAAGTCAACTATTTACCAAAACATAGTAAATATGTAGAGTATATCGATCAATCTAGAATTGCATATGTGAAATGTAAAATAGTAAAGTAATGAAACATAAACACATAACACATGGATTTTTAACATGGAAACTGTGTTAAGCGAAAAACCACTGGGACCGGTATCCCAAAATTTCACTCTTCTGAAGTGAGCTCCATTAGGAGAAAACCCTATTAAAGGTTACAAACACACTGCTAGGTGTGACCTTGTTAGAGGATTTAAAACATAGTTTGTCACCTAGTATCTAGCATCTAATGCTACCATCCTTGATCAAACACTCACTTGGCCTGTCAATAGGTATCGGGCATATCCAATGCTACTTTCTATGATCAAAATTTTTGATACTCCTTGGGATGTATCTCAATTACAAAAGACTTTTAAGTCATGCTTGGTTAAGAGATTTGATGCTTCAATGGTTAAACTGAAACATTAATGATCTATTCACATATACAACTTGAATTGTAGAATTTTTAGATCTATTGTAATTTCATTACTTCTTTGACCAATATAATCAATTTTATATCTTTTCTCCACACTATTCTTCTCTATGATGTTGTCTCACTATTCGTCGGTGTCTGCAAAATCTATCTCTTTCTCCAGCTTGTTGATCAGGTTTGAATGAAGACTTTCTTCTCCTTCATAATTTCTTTATCATCTTTCCACTTTTCCCTTCACCCCACACAATTTGTAATGAATTGGGTTTGTCTCTTTATAGACATGATTCACTGTTTCTTGGCTTTCTTGATTCTTGGCATGATCCACAATTCTAGCCAATTATATTTAAAGAAAACTCCAGTTTTATCTCAAAGAGATCTTCTTTCCAACTAGACAAAATAACTTTAAATCCATTACTGATCCTCGGATATACCTGGTCGAATAAAACAATGATAAGTATCAGTTAAGTCTATTTATAGCTCTTGACAACTAAGTACTTTGTCATTTCTGAACTCTCTATTCTGTCGCTCAACACTTCAGTTTGTCATCGGTGATAACCAACTATTCTGTCAGTGTGACTTCATTTATCATCGGGATCTTTGTCCTTATCTTTTATGTCGGACAACACTATAATTATGTCTGTTGGGTTACTTTGTGTTTTTCTCATTAGGCAACACTGTGACTCTTCTCATCGGTAATGTTGTGCATTTTCTCTTTGGGTAACACTGTGACTCTACTCTTTTACTCTGTCCATCGGTGTGCACTCCATCAGTGTATACATTCACTTAGTGAATACTTGACTTATATGCATTACTGATAGCATAGCCTTGGGTCATCGACTCTTTGAAGTCTTTGGCAGTATGTCCATGACCATAAAGATTATATCAAGTTGACATCAATGACAATACAATACATTAACTGATTTAATGCCTTGCATGATCATCAAATTAACATCTTCAAACATTCAATCAGTTACATGTCATCAAAACCCAATTTACAAAATTTGGGAATTTTTGGAGCTATTGCTTATGTTCACACACCTAAACAAAAAAGCCACAAACTAGATTCTAAATTTTCTCCATTTACTTTTTTTGGTTATGATGAATCCACTAAAGGTTATAGAGTTTATGATCCTATAACTAACAAGGTGCATACTGAAAGAGATGTTGTTATTGCAGAAAATGAAGTACATAATTGTTCCAAGGTCAAAGATTATGAATTTAAAGGGGGTATTATAGAACTCATGGAGGAACAATCTCCTATTGTAAACCCTACTCCTAATGCACCTATTTCTATTCCTACTAGCATTAAAAATATGATGATGATGATGATGGTAAGAATATATCTACTCCACTTAAGGATAATTTTGCTTATAATGAGAATAATGTTGTTCATGATGATAATTATATAATTACTCCTCATTGTGATGATGAAAATGATTAATCTAGTCCTCATAGTGATATTTCCATTACTTCTAAGAGAAATCCTAAATGGTTTAAATATTTACTTAATGAAGGTTTTGATTATATTACTAGAATAGGTGGTCTTGAAC
Organism: Thuja plicata; assembly: GCA_018584345.1. Classification (NCBI taxonomy): domain Eukaryota; kingdom Viridiplantae; phylum Streptophyta; class Pinopsida; order Cupressales; family Cupressaceae; genus Thuja; species Thuja plicata. Next base: position 155,314 of record MU225608.1, on the reverse strand, counting down.
CTAGGAGACTTAATTATTGTAACTATGCTTTAATGTCTTCTCTTATGAATTCTAAAGATCCCCAAACTTTTTATCAAGCTAAAAATCAACCTCATTGGCAAAGTGCTATGCAAGATGAATATGATAGTTTAATTTCTAATAATACTTGGGATTTAGTTACTTTACCTCATGACAAAAATCTTGTTTCATGTAAATGGTTATATAAAACTAAGTTGAATGCCAATAATGAAATTAGTAAGTTTAAAACTAGACTAGTAGAAAGAGGTTTCTCTAAAGTTGAAGGAATATATTATAATGAGACCTTTTCTCTTTTTGCAAAATTCTTACCATTAAAGTTGTTCTTGTTTTAGCTGCTAAAATGAATTGGCCTATTCACCAAATGGATGTTAAAAGTTCCTTTTTAAATGGTGAGTTGCATGAAGAAATATATATGTCTCAACCTCCTGGTTTTATTAAATAAGGTAATGAACATATTGTATGTAATCTTAAGAAATCTATTTATGGTTTAAAACAATCTCCTAGAGAATGGTATTCAAAACTAAATGCTTTCTTTACTTCTCAAGGTTTTTCTAGAAGTAAAAATGATCCTAACTTGTATATCAAGCATATTGAAGATGAAATTATTATTATAATTCTTTATGTTGATGATTTGATTCTTAGTTCAAGTTCTAACCATTTTATTTCTGATATTAAGTCTCAACTTAACCAAAAATTTCAAATGACTGATTTAGGACTTCAACATTATATCTTAGGAATGCAAGTTTGGAAAACCCCTAAGGGTATTTTTATTTCACAAAGTAAATATGCTAAAGATCTTCTTGATAGATTTCATATGAATGATGCTAATAATGTTTCAATTCCATGTGAATTAGGAACTAAGTTAATGATAGATATGGAATCTCCATTTATTAATGCTACTCCTTATAGACAACTTGTAGGAAGTTTAAATTATCTAACTCTCACTAGACTTGATATATATTTTAGTGTTGGTTTAGTTTCAAGATTTATGTCCAAACCTCAACAAACACACTTCAAAATTTCTAAAAGAATATTAAGATATATTGAAGGTACTCTTGATGTAGGATTATTTTATGATGCAAATTCTTATTTTACATTAAAAGGCTTTACTGATTCAAAATTAGGTGGAGACCCCAATGATGGGAAATCTACTTTTGGGTATTGTTTCTTTCTTGGTTTAGGTGCTATATCTCATAAAATTAAAAAAGATCAATCTATTTCTCTATGTTCTATCGAAGCTAAATACAAAATTTGTACTAATGTCTCTAAAGAAGCCTTATAGATTAGAAGAATTCTTGAACATTTGGTTCTACCTCAACAAGAACTTACACCTTTATATTGTGACAATCAAAGTGAATAGCCTTGGCAAAGAATCCTGTCTAATATGAAAATTCAAAGCACATTTCTCTCCACCATCACTTCATAGGAGAGAAAATTGAAGAAAAGAAAGCTTCCCTCATCTATTGCAAGGGTGAAGATCAAGTTGCAGATATTTTGACAAAGCCTCTTTCTAGAGATAAATTTGAATTTCATTGTAAAAATTTGGGTTTGATACCCCTTGATGTAAATCCACAAAGTAAAGATTAAATAGGGGTGTTATAATTTAATCTTTCCATGGTGAAAATATGTATTTAAAGGATAAACCAAGGTATCCTATATTGTATTTTTCCTCTAGTCCAAGTAGGAGGACATGTCACTTTTTTGTAATTCCTTTAATAAGGAAATTAGATATTCCTCCTTAAGAGGAGTATCACATTTGGCACACACACAATGTGAATGTGGCATTCATAGAAGATGGGAGTTACATGCAAACTCCTCCACTCATCTCTATTTAAGAGATTCCCCTCACACACTTACTCAATAATCTTCTCTCTTTTCTCACTTCTTCTCACATTCTCATCTTTCTCTCATTATTGTATTAAGATCATTACTTTCATTCTTTAGGATTTGTGCCATATTCATATTATTCAAAAGGGGTTTTCTTATTTTTTCCCCTTTCAAAATCCTTGAGTCCTTGTCTTGGTTCTTGGAGCATTTTGGTGAACTTGTGGTTGATATATTGAAGGAAAATCTCTCTCTCTCTCTCTCTCTCTCTCTCTCTCTCTCTCTCTCTCTAAATTTGGTTAAAATCTTCTTTTTTCACATTCTCTTGGATTCTTTCCTTATCTTTTTTATTTTCCTTTATGTTTCTAACATAATATCATGTTGAAAAATATCTTCTCTACAATATTTTAGATAATCATAAGACCATGCAAAAACATGCTTATACTGTCTGAGAAGATCAACAAATAATTTTTTAAGTTTAGGAGACAAATTCTTACCAATATATACCTTTTTAGGAACTTCAATTGTCCCCAAGTTTACCTCCTCCAAATCCTTTGGTTTGTTCACAGTCCTTGTAGATAAGGGCTTGTCCTTATTATTAAATTATTTCTCAAGAATGACTAATCCCTTTGGAACTCTATTTTATTTCAATTGTCAGACTTCCTTACCAAGAATAAGTTCTTACCATCCAAGGTCTCCATACAACCAATGAAGTCCATTTCCTTGTTTCCAGTGTTTTCTTCACAATATAAGAATCTCAAGATATCCAAATCATCTTCAAAGAATTTCTAAATTTAAACATTGTTTTGTATAGAAGGCTTGGATTGAACCTATATTTTGGAGATTCCTACAAATGTGATATCTTCTAGCCTCAAAGAAATATTGGTCAGCAAGTCTGTCATTTTGTTTTGACTTCTATCCATCCATTCAATACCAAATGCATCAAAATTTTCCAACTCATCCAAAACAACATTTCTATATTTATTTAGTCTTTGGTTCTTTTAAGAATACTTGGATCTTATTTGAGATGTTACTAATTCAGAGTCTCTAATTAATCTGAGATTTCTTCTTTTATGTCTTGAGCCTAACCTTATTCCTATTAACAAAGCCTCATACTCTGAAATATTGTTTGTATATGTAAACAAATTAGTAAATAAGAATTTTAAGGTCTTACCACTAGGAGCTATCAACAATACTCCTACACCGGCTCCCTCTTTCAAGCTTGTACCCTCAAAATACATAGTCCATAAGTCATGTTGGTCTGCAAGATTATCCTTTTCCTCAAATAGAGGGACATGTTGAACTTCTCCTTCAACCTTCCTATCTTGCACTTTAAAAGATCCATTATCCATTGTAACCACCCTAATTTGGTCTACTCTAACTAGAGACCCTATTTTCCCTAAATGTGATCATACCCCAAATTATGTCAATCCAACTATTCAATTTTTGGCATAATTCATAAAAAATCAATTTAATCTCCTAAAAAAAGTGATTTAATCACTAGCTCACATTAATTACATTGGCCTATTTAAATCAAATCAACCCAATTAAATTCTTGGCTAAAGTAACTAATTAAAAGAAATTAAATAAAGTCTCTAATTACAACTCACCACTTGCACTTGGAAAGTCATTCCATGAACCAATGAGAGTTCACTCACATGGATCACCAAAGATTCAATCATCGCCTCTCTTTACAAAGAAATCTCAACCACTCATTCCTCAAATTCTTCTATAAAAGGAGAATTTTGAGCTCAATTGGCCCATAATTCTTATAATTTCAATTATACTTTTATTCTGTCATTTTTGTTTCATAATTTCAAATAGCTAATTAGAATAACTTTCATTTTTTATTCAAATTGAACATTTGCATAATCTTAAGCATGAATTGTTTGTTAATTAGCTTAATTTGTTGATGAATGTTTCATTCTAGGATTGAATATTTCACCGATTTATGCATAATCTGAGGACAATTATAGCTTAAATCATAGTCTTCTTAGATAGGAATCAATATGTCAGTTTCCTTTGGTTTTATATGTTTTTCAATTGAATTTGATGATTCTAACCATTGATATAATGACATATTAAAGTGTTGTGTTGTAGCTTCCAGGTACAATATTCACACACACATTTCAAGCGCCCACCATGGGGTAGAGCCTTGGATTTCTCACCATTTTGAGCCAATTATTCACCTTCTGTTGTTCTCTATTTTTGGTGCAGAATCACATTTAGGAGAAAAGGATCGACTTTACTATCAAAAGATCGCATCCTGGAACAAAGCTCGCATCATAGATTTCCTGTGTCACATCCTATAAATCCTAAATCACTTTTGGTAAAGGCTCGTATCCTATAAATTCCAGATCACATTTACTGCAAAGGCTCACCTTTAGGATCCTTAATCACATTTGGTAATTCTTGCATCACTGCTGAGAAATATAATCACATTTAGTTAGTCTTCTGGCATATTTTGAAATTTTGATGACTAATCAGCTAACCTTGCATGTTTGCGGATGAATTTGATCATTTAAGCAGCCTAATGAACTTGATTAGAGATGTATGCGCTTTTCCTTCATTGAAAATTAGAACCTCAAACATCAAGTTATGATTTGAATGGAAATTGGAGAAATGAACTTTTAAATTTCTCAAATGTGTTTTTTTGTCAAATTCTTTAAATAGGAACTTAATTGTCTGATTTGAATTGGATTCTTAGTTTAACTAGAGGATTATGCTATTTTCCCAAGTTTGATAATTTGAGGGAAAGAACTTGCATGATGTGCTTCATAGGAGAAAATAGAATGGATAGGAGAGTATGCTCTTCTTCTTTATGAAGAATCATAAATCTATACTCCTAAGTTGCCAATCCTCTTTATTTCTTTCAAAACATTAGAGGGCTTGTCAGTTGAGGGAAAAATCTCCCAGGAATGATCCAAGTGAGGATAGGTGAATGCCAGCCCTTCCATCTCACTATAATCAAAATCCTTCCTTGAAGGCCAAAGCCTCGGAAGACATAATCGGTTTTTTCCTTGGAATTTTGACTATCGTTCATTGGACATGCTTAGATGTGTGTGGAACGGAGCCGCTTGAATATTTCTTTTGAGACTACACACATTTAAGTACAAATAGGGCTATATGCCTTAATTTTGCCTTGTGCAATTCTATCAGGGATGGCTGCGAACAGATGCCCAAACATTAAAATAAATTTGGAGTTAAAACGACCTGATTCATATCTAAAAGGTGATAATCTTTGTGCAAGGCAACTAGTAATTGCACCAAGATACTCATCATTTTGTGCCCTCACTTGCATTTTGAGTCAGATAATATGACATCATGACAGGAGCCATTGTGTACTTGGTGATGGTAATATTATTATTAGCATTTGAGTGTGTACCTGAGTCTACGAGAAAAGATTTTCATTCTATGCCTATAATTTAGGGAATAGGTGTGTGTTTGGTCACTTAAAAAACTTGCTTGATGTTTTTAAATTGCAATAACAAGATAAACACCCACAAAAATTTTTTTTTGACAATCACAGATATCTATGTTGTTCAAAAACACTCTAGAAATCCTCAGAAAGACTCTCGAGTCAAAAAAAAATTCACGTACTTCAAGACAAAGTGGCAAAAACTAGAAAAACCCATCAAAGGTTTACATTTGGTTAGTCTTGGCTCACATTTAGGAAATAGGCTCCCATATGGTAAACAAGCTTGCTTTTGGTTAATCCTAGCTCGCATCTAGTGAACAAGCTCGAATTCAGGGGGAAGAAGGTCACATCCTATAAGTATAGGCTCACATTTGGTCAGTCACATCTAGGACAGAGGGTACTTGCACAAGTATCATACTTAGAAAATTTGTAATTTTGGATACCCTTTTGGCTCTTCAGTCTGGTCCTGTTATTCTCGTTGGTTCGCATGTTGCTATTTCTCAGTCTATTTGGAAGTCTACCTTGCATGTCATTTAGGATTGTCATAATTGATCCCAAATCATTTTTTATCTTTATTCAACATATATTGTTTATTTCCAGCTCATTATCAGGGAATTCTAACCCTCTGACGGTGGAATCAATCACTTCAAACAATCACACATACTTTCCACAACTTGGACACGCCTATTTGGAAAATTTGGAAATCCTCCTTACACAATTGGAACACTTTCAACAAAATGGAGACCCAATTTTCATGGTTAACACAAGAAGTAAACAATACCTTGTTGAATATTCAAAGAGATCTACAAGATTACTCAAATTTCAACAAGGAGAGACATCTCGAAACCCCCTCTTTGATCAAGATTCACCCGAAATAGATGCACCTAATAATGAATGGATTTCTTCTTTTGAATAATATAGCCAAGACCATGACTAAAGGGAAATTCATGAAGAAAAAAATAAATACCATCCTTTGCATGATTTAGAAAGTGATGAAGACATATCGGAAGAAGAATACAAAAAATTCAAAGAAATTAGGAAGTTTTAAAGAATCTTGGAGAAAATCATTGGAGAAGACAAAGAAAAAAACTTCCTTCACTTAGCTTCTCTTGGAGTCAAACTTCCTAAAGACTATGATGTTGAGAGATTAAAGGAACAAGAAGTACAAAAACCTATTTTCATACTCTCCAAGCAACTCTATCAAATGCAAATAGAACTTTCAATGCTCAAGCAAGAGAATTCCAAACCAACAAAGAAATACTCCTTGGACCACATATGTTTGTTTCCTTTTGACAAAAGCATAAACATGGTTCCATTCCCACCTAACATGGCATGACCCAAATATGAAAAATACATAGGAGAAACAGATCCACATGACCATGTTACATAATTTTGTGCCCTAAGAATAAAATACATGCATCAACCAACCTACTTGATGAGGCTATTTCCAGAAAGTCTAGGTGGAAATGCTATGGAATGGTTCTCCAAACTAACACCAAGTATGCAAAAATTTGAGGAGTTAATTCAAATATTTGTCCAATATTACTCCTACAAAATACAACACAATGTTACCATGATGGATCTTTGCAATACAAAACAACGAACGGGTGAATCTTTCACACACTTTTTGCAACTATGGAGGAGAATCTTTGCAAGGTACTCAAGAGCAATACCAGAATCTGAAAAGATGGAAATATTTGTCAATAACCTAGTACCTAAAATGAACTATGCTCTACAAATGCAAGATTCTCCTAGTTTTGACACAATTTTCAAGAATGCTATTTGTATTGAAGACATTATGGTTAAGATAGGAGAGATCACACTCCAAAATGACAAAAAATATAACAACTATAACAACAAACCTAAATGGTGGAAATAGAAAAAAAATGTTGTTTGTGATGGAGTGGCAAAAGCCTCAAATGCAAATGCTAAACCAGATGTGTTTAATGTCACAAACATCCTTTAAGGAAGAAAAGTAGCTAAGATAACAACAAAAATACCAAGAGAAAACACTAAGACCAACAAGAGTAAACCGTGGATATCTAGACCACAAAGAACATTTAATCCATTGGGAGAACCTCTTGAGACACTTTTGAATACTCTCTTGGATAAAACAAATAATCACTATACTTGAGTCAAAACCATGGGAACCAGACGTAAAACCAAGATGGTGGAATGATAATTCTTATTGTGAGTTCTATAAGAATAAAGGACATAAGACTAATTATTGTGTTAAGCTCAAACATGTTAAACAAGATCTCATTGAGGGAGGAAAGATCAAAGTAGAAGGACATACATCTAATGAGGATCACACGACATATACTAAACCATTTCCCAACTATGAAAAAGGAGAAGCCTCAAAGGGAAAGGTAAATCAAGTCAATTACACCTATTATCATAATGATAATGTGATCAATATGTTGGACATAAAAAGAGAATCAATCAATGCAATCATTATCAAAGGTTTCAAGGACAAGTCGACAGATTAGAATGCGGTAAATCAAAGCCAAGAACAAATCATGATTAATGGGGTTAATTCCTCATCTAAATAGGCAATGCCATCTAAGAAAGCTATTCTCACAACTCCTAAACTAGAAACATCAATAAAAACAATTCCTATACCATCTTCTAATTATAACTTGGTAGACCAATTGCAAAGGACCTCAGCTCAAATCTCTATATTTGAGTTATTGAAGATCTCTTCAATGCATATGGAAGTTCTTGAACAATCTCTTCATTCTGCAAACGTCCCAATAGATATAGATGTAGACAAGTTCTAGGCAATGGTCAATCACATATCTACTCCTCATTACCTCTCCTTTTCAGAGGAAGATGACAAATCTTTCACTGATCCCCATAATAAACCCCTGAACATTGAATTTTTTATCCATAAACACCATGTAAAATGTGTATTGATAGATGGAGGTGCGGGGTTGAATATATCTACTCTCAATCTGATTAAGAAATTGGGTCTTTTAGAACAAGTAATTGAATCAAGAAGTAAGATAACAATCAAGGCTTATGATGAAAAGGAAAGATCATCCAAAGGCCTAATTGTTTTACCAATAAGAGTAGGATAAATTGAATACAATGTGATTTTCAAGTTCTTGATCTACCATTGGCCTATAACATATTACTAGGAAGACCTTGGATACATGTGTAAGATAAATATTTAGATCGTTATGAATGAAGTCTATCTTACCAAAATATAATAGGATGGAATAGAGATGTGTCTATTATAGATATATATTGTATTAAGAAGGGCTGATTGGGATGTGATTGATTATCTTGAAATGTAAAGTGTTGATGTGTAAATAGTTCTTTAAGTTTCTTAGAATGTATTGAATTCCTTAACCCTAATTGAATTGTATTGATTAAGTATTTTAATTGTGATTAAGGAGAAGATAAGATGTTCCTCTTTATCCTCAAATGCACAAATGGAAGAACCAAATTGATCAACCCCAAAGAAGGGTTAATGCACAAATGAATCAACTATTTGGAAGGGAGAATAACAAAGGAGATACCTTAAATTCTTTTAATTATATGCATAGAAATGATATATGATAGTAATTGAAGAATTAGGAGAAATGCACTCACCTTGAAATATTGCAGATCAAAGAATGCTATTTTTTGAGGTCTGTATTGAGTTTTTGGAAAAACTGATAATTCACCCCAAACTAGAACGCAGAGACGAACAAAACCCAGAAATATTTTTTCGTTCCAATGTCATCTTATGAAAAAGGTCGACCTTGACCCACAAATGTCAACCCTAACCTAATAATGTCACCCCTGACCTGCACAGATCCGAAAGTGACTCTGTTCATGGATCTCAGAAGTTTGCCGAAAAGGGTATCTAGATCTGGTCTTAAATCAACTGTTCTATACCTATACCTGCAAGAAAAAGGAGATTGTTTGTTGGGGGGAGGGGTTTTCCTTAGTCAAACCCCAATTTAGGAATTAACCTTGAAATCAATAAAGTACAGAATGCTAGAAAGTAGTAGAATTGAATCTAATAATGAAGCTATGATACTCAAATAGATATGTAATGGAAATTCAAATGTATGCAAGTATGTAAATATGAAAGCATGAACTGAATTGGAACCATAAACCTCCATGATTGTATGCTTGAAATACACTTTGAAGAGATGATGAAAGAGTCTTGAAGAAGCACAAAGGATCTTAAAGGAAGATCACACCACCATGATGTCTAGATCTAGGGTTTGAATGATGAATCTTGATTGTTTGCACCTAATCCCATTAAAGGCTTGAAAACTTGAATCCTTGATCTTCAATGGAGAACTTGAATGCTTGAGGGGAAGACTTGAACACCTATAGAACTTGGAAATGGATGCTTGAACTTTTTTCTTCTTGAAAAAATCTTGATTAGAGCTTTTTGCACTTAGAAGGCTTAGAGAAAATGAGAGAGAAATGCTTCCTTTTATATGAAATTAGGGAAAAATATTCCAAGGATGCCTATAGAGGATAATTAAATTCTAATTAAACCCATGCCCCTAGAAAAGGACCTATAGTAAATACAATTTAGGAATCAATGCTTCGGAACCCAAAACAACCGACCCAAAAGAGAGAAAACTAAATTTTTGATGAGCCCTGGCAGCCGACAAGTTTCTTGATTTGAAAGGGGGACCTAGGTTAGGGTCGAGGTTGACCCTGACCCAGTGGGCCATAACCCCTAGAAAATATGCTAGGTGGGATAGGAGGTGCCTGAAGAGGCCCAATCAGGGTCCTGAACCAGCATAGAAGCATGAGATGATGCAAAAATAGGATGATGATATGGTAGAGGTCAAAAATGTCCCTTAAGGAGGGCAAAACACTCTTAACATGGAAGTTATTCCATTTTAAGATGATACATTAAGCCCCCACTTTAGCGGGAGTATAGAAATCGAATGTGCTCATGGTAAAGTTAGAGTAAAAGAATCCTAGTGGATTGCAACAAGATAGAATATCATTAAGTCAGGGATATGAGCCCCCACACCAAGGATTCTAACTCAACATACATACATAAAGATATGGGAATAAAGAGAAATCAATCATATAATAACATACATGCCTACATAAGTAAGACAAGAACAACACCATAGATATCATAGCTTCATGATCTAATCCTACTAGCATGAAAGTGAAAGAGAGAAAAGAGAAAGTGATTACCTCGCCTAGTAAGATGCCCACCTTACTATGAATCACCTCAGAGGGAGAGCCCCTAACAGGTTCACCCAAAAACTATGCTTGTAATTATAAATGCGTCTTCTGACGGCCTTTTGAAAAATATCCATAGATCAACATTCTTGTATCACTATGGAATATAAAATGTGTGTCCCTTCAGGATTTAGCAACTTATGTGTGTTACCCTCCAAGGATTTAGCAAACATAAAAGTAAAAATGCATGTCTCTTCAGGATTTAGAAACTTGTGTGTTACCTTCCAAGGATTTAGCAAACATAGAAGTAAAAATGAATGTCTCTTCAGAATTTAGCAACTTGTGTGCGTTACCTTCCAAGGATTTAGCAAATATAAAAGTAAAAATGCACGTCTCTTCAGGATTTAGCAACTTGTGTGCGTTACCTTCCAAGGATTTAGTGTGCTGAAAAATGTAAATAAATGTAAATTATAGTACAAGGGAGACCCTATATATGCCCTCCTCCTTATCATGGCTACCTACTAGGTAGGATAAGGAAGAAGAAGAGAGGATACCTACTTCACAAGGTAAAGAGATATCCCACTTTAACAACAATGTATACCATATTCTTAGTGAAGAGTCTTGACTCTTACATCTGAGAATATAGATAATCATGAAATGGATATGTCACTTATGGAAAAAGGATCCTCAAAGAGGAAGAGATCTTATCAACAAGAGCCCTACCAGAGAGGAGTGCTTTAGGATAAAATATCATCTTTGAAAAGCAAGAAAGACCCATCCTTCCACCATCAAGCTCCTTGCAATAAAGAGGATGAGGAATCTTGGAATGAAGGATAAAAAAAATTAACCAACAAGAAAGGGCAAGAGTTTACAGAGAACTTAATTTGCAACATAAAGAAGAGGTAATGACCTAGGACAATCACCTCTCAAATAAGAAGGTATCAATGGTCAAAACATAAATCTTTATAAGGAAACTAATGTTTGCAATATAAACAAATGTCACTAAGCTAAGGAAAGTAGATCCTTAGATAGAAGTATAAGGAGGAAATACCTTTCCCCCCAGGGAAAAGGATATATTCAAATTATATCAATAAAGTTATAAAAATAAGAGGTATCCCTACAAAACAGATGTCCTAGAAAGAATATCATGAGTGTAGGAAGTTATAAGAATAGAATGTAGAAAGAATAACCAATTATACTCAAAAAATCCTTCATGTGAAGAATATAATGGATCCTATAATACTATAATAGAATACCTCTTGCCCCTTAGTTTAAGAAACAAGAGGATAAACATAGTCTAACTTGTAGAAGAAGAAGGGGAATACCCTATGTCAAAATTATGAAGAAATTGTAATACCGCTCAGGAATAAGATATAATTCTATGAGAAGCTCTATCTCTAACATATAATTTGAAATGCACAAAATCAAAAAGTAAATGTTTATTACTATTGTGGAAAGGACATTTGTACTTATGTAAAGCATTTTGTGGAATAGGTTTAAATTTTTCTTTCTTTGAATTCATTAACTGGACATATACTTTCTTAGCCACAGCTTGAGGAGTATCAGGATGATCTAAGGTAGGTGTTGGAAGAAGAATATCAAGAGGAGGATGATAGTTAATATTAGACAGATGAAATTGAGAAGATGAATAACCTATACCATGCATATCATGTTTAGGAGATACATTGATCGGGTTTTTAATGCCATGTTCATTAACACCAAATCCTAAACCCTTATAACCTTGTTTATCTACCATAATGTATCCAGTAGTATACCTATCTTGCATAGCATTTATGGGAGTTGATTAATTATGATATTCATGAGAGAATTTTGTATAAGGTGGAACAATGGTTTTAGGAGAATTTTCTTTGGATTTCCCTTTATTATCACCATGGATAGAATAAGAAGGAGAAGGTAAATATAGAAATTATTGCACATCCTCATCTTGTACCATAGTTTGAGCCTTAACAAAAGTATGAGAAGAAATAGGGATGGAAGGAGAAATGATTGGATTAGGAAGGTTAAGATTAAGATTAGGAAGATTAGGTAATGGAGTATTATCTACCAAATTCTTCACATAATCTAAAAGAACAATAATTTCACTACATAAATCCTTAATTAAGGTTTTGAAAATAGGGACACTAGTATTGGTCAATCTTAAAATAGCATAAGAAAGTAAAACATGAAGATTGAAAAACATGATAAAGTGGATGACACTCTCATAGACATAAAAGGTACTATAAAGAGATGCTAAAAGAAGTATAATGAAAAAAATTGCCATACACCAAAAGAATTTCATGATGAAAATGCAAGAAGTGTTTTTGTATTTATAAATGTGAATTGTAATCTAAGATGTAAATCTAACACCAAAGAGGAGTTGTCTATCATGGGTTCACCAAAATGTAAGATAAATATTTAGATCATTATGAATGAAGTGTATCTTACCAAAATGTAACAGGATGGAATAGGGATGTGTCTATTGAAGATATATATTGTATTAAGAAGGGCTGATTGGGATGTGATTGATTATCTTGAAATGTAAAGTGTTGATGTGTAAATTGTTCTTTAAGTTTCTTAGAATGTATTGAATTCCTTAACCCTAATTGAATTGTAATTAAGTATTTCGATTGTGATTAAGGAGAAGATAAGATGTTCCTCTTTATCCTCAAATTCACAAATGGAAGATCCAAATTGATCAACCCCAAAGAAGGGTTAATGCACAAATGAATCAACTATTTGGAAGGGAGAATAAAAAAGGAGATACCTTAAATTATGTTAATTATATGCATAGAAATGATATATGAAAGTAATTGAAGAAGTAGGAGAAATGCACTCACCTTGAAATATTGTAGATCAAAGAATGTTGTTTTTTGAGGTCTGTATTGAGTTTCTGGAAAAATTGATAGCTGATCCCAAACCGGAACGCAGAGACAAACAAAACCCAGAAATATTTTTCCATTCTAATGTTGTTTTATGAAAAAGGTCAACCTTGACCCACAAATGTCAATCCTGACCCAATAATGTCAACCGTGACCTGCACAGATCTGAAAGTGACTCTGTTTGTGGATCTCAGAAGTTTGTCAAAAAGGGTATCCAAATATGGTGTTAAATCAACTGTTCTATACATGTACCTGTAAGAAAAAGGAGATTGTTTATTGGGGGGGAGGGGTTTGCCTTAGTCAAACCCTGATTTAGGAATTAACCTTGAAATCAATAAAGTACAGAATGCTAGCAAGTAGTAGAATTGAATCTAATAATGAAGCTATGATACTCAAATAGATATGTAATTGAAATTCAAATGTATGCAAGTATGTAAATATGAAAGAATGAACTCAATAGGAACCATAAACCTCCATGATTGTATTCTTGAAATACACTTTGAAGAGATGTTGAAAGAGTCTTGAAGATGCGCAAAGGATCTTAAAGGAAGATCACACCACCATGATGGCTAGATCTAGGGTTTGAATGACGAATCTTGAATGTTTGCACCTAATCCCTTTAAAGGCTTGAAAACTTGAATCCTTGATCTTCAATGGAGAACTTGAATTCTTGAGGGAAAGACTTGAACACCTTGAGAACTTGGAAATGGATGCTTGAACTTTTTGCTTCTTGACAAAATCTTGATTAGAGCTTTTTGCACTTAGAAGGCTTAGAGAAAATGAGAGAGAAATGCTTCCTTTTATA
>MU225608.1:108483-127689 GCA_018584345.1 Thuja plicata | reverse complement strand
TTTTCCATTAGTATGCAAAGAACACTTTCGGTAAACATACATCGAAAGACAAGACAAGAGCAAACCGAAAATATAGATATCACAGATCACTAAAAAATTGCTAAGTACAAACAAAACTGATGACATAGTTTCGTGTGTAAACAAAAAATGCAAAGTGAAAAGAATTAAGAGGAACCCGACAGTGGAACCCGACAGTGGAACCCGACGAGCAAGATATAGTGCAACCCGAGAGAATAGTCAAAGTGAAACCTGAGAGAATAGTTCAAGCAATGAACACCTACAAAGATAAAGCATTCATATTCTATTTATAGAGTCTTGATTTGATTTTAAACCATTACTTAAGGGAAAAGAAGCATTAATGTAAGTGTTTTAATCAGTCTAACTGATTTAAAACATATAGAGTAAAAGATCAAGGTCAAGTTGTAAACCTATGATCAGAGAGTTAATATATTTTTACGTGAAACTTAATTAGGTCAATTTATCTTATAAATAGATGTTGTAATCATTCATTATGATGGATGAGAGGATGAATGTAGGATACGAGAACATCTATGGATCAGACTGAAAGTTGAAATAACTAGAATAACAAAAGGTGAATTTGGTTATCAAGAACCAAGAACAGAGGCTACTGAGCAACAGATGTATTATTCAATCACATTGTTGGAAAGATTGCTACAATGTAGACAATTTTTATTTTTTCATTGATGTCAAACCTTAATGGGTGAGACTATTGTTGTATGTTTGAGTACCTTATCTATTTATTGATGAAGATTTGAAAAGAATGGGATAACCAGAAGATCAAGGAAATGGTTGAGTTATGAGTATACACTAGGGTACTAGATCATTTGGCACTTTGGCAAAGTGATACATTATTTATCTATCACTGATAGTTCACTAGAAGGTCGATGCCAAGAAAAGAAAAGTTAATGCCAAGCAAAGCGAAAGGTGATGCCCAGCAAAGAAAACATGATGTCGAGCACCAATGAAATGCCGAGCGAGACAGAGAAAGCCGAGCAATAATATTTTGTTAATTGATGAGATTTGAGATCTATGGCCAACATAGTTGATTGTATTGGGATATGCATTGTTAATTAAGATTGGTCCACATTCATTTAATGCATGGGAAACCGTTATTAGCGCATGGATTCAATGTTTTATTAATGACTATATTGGATAAGTAAATTAAATGTAATGATGGAAAGATCTATTGGATCTAACCTAACCTAAGATCTACGATCTTGATTAAGCTGCAAAAGATTTATCTGACCTAGATGAAGAGGTATATTATAACCTACTATGGTTATTGTTATAGTATCCAAGTAAGAAGAAGTGGAATGCAAAGTATTGCATGGATAATTGACTGATTGGTAAAGACCTAGCAGAAAAGGCTGAGCAGAGAAGTGAAGTGATTGCTTGATGGATTTCCAAGAAGATCTAAAGTTTGAGATGAAAATGGAGGTCACTCAGTGAATTAGCATTAGAGCTGAATTGGATCTGGATTTGCAAAGTAATTTGTATGTATCAGATCACACCTACTGATTACTTTCTAACCATTGTATCAATTCAAATCCTTTAACCAGGTTGACCTAATAGTCAGTTTATAATTCCTTTGAACAAGATGACATTCAGATTGGAATGTTCTAATTCCTCTAACAAGGCCACTCCTAATAGGGTGATTAAATCCTTTAACCAGGTCACATTTGACAGTGTATTTTTTAACCTTTAACAAGGTAGGCTCCTAACAGGGCATCACTTTAGAAGAGTGAAATTTTGGTAGCATGTTACTGGTGGTTTTTCCCATATTGGGTTTCCATGTTAAATCATGGTTTCAAAATGTGTGAATGTTATTGTTGTGTTTTAATGTTAAGTTTCTACAAGATTATTT
The DNA here is from genome assembly GCA_018584345.1 of Thuja plicata. Classification (NCBI taxonomy): domain Eukaryota; kingdom Viridiplantae; phylum Streptophyta; class Pinopsida; order Cupressales; family Cupressaceae; genus Thuja; species Thuja plicata. The sequence continues at coordinate 125,804 of MU225608.1, read as the reverse complement.
CATTAGTATAGTAAACTATACACTTTTGTTGTTTATTGCTGCTGAGAAGATCTGAGTTGTTGAAGTTGGTTTAAAGTTTTATATGGGCACATCTAGACCTGAGGAGAATTGATTCACCCCCCTCTTAGTTATTCTTAATTCATCCTAATAATTGGTATGAGAGCACTTGTTCTCTTGAAAAAGTGTGAAGGTACTTGGAGATAAAGATTAAGATGTATAAAAGGGATGGACCGAAGATTAACTAGGAAAACTTTCCTGCATGGCAAAGTTTGATGAAACTTTACTTGGTTGGTATTGGTGATTCTGCTAAACAACATATTGAAATAGAGTATGTGGCCCCTACTAGAGTTTTGAATGCCGCACAATTAAGAGAAAAGCATGAACATAATCAAGCAATGCTGGAACTTACATCATCTCTGAACTATCATGAATTTGAGGACATCAAGGATTGTGCAAGCACAAAGAAGATGTGGGATGCCCTTGCAACCATTTATGGAGGTGATACGAATGTACTAAGAGCCAAATTTGAAAGCTTGAGAGGTAAGTTTGATGATTTAAAAATGAAAGAAAGAGAAAATATAGTGCAATATTATGATAGGATAAAGGAAGTTGTAAATGCTATTAGAGGAGCTAAGGGAACCATTGATGATGACACTATCATGAGCAAGGTACTAAGAACACTTCTTCCTATTTATGCTTTTAGAGTATCTGCAATTCAAGAGCTGAGATGTACTCCTAATAAAAATTTAACTACGGAAAGTTTGGTAGGTAGACTTACTGTATTTGAGATGTCAAATTTTGACAACTATATTCCACAAGCTGTTGAATCTACATTCAAGTCACAGATGATCATCAAAAAATCAAGGAAAGGAAATAAATGTGTGGACAGTGGCAGTGACACCTCAGATGATGATCTAGAAGAGCTTGAGGCACTTATGGAAAGGAGACTAGCTAGAGGAAAAGGAAAATTCAAAGGTAAACTTCCTTTTATTTGTTATTCTTGTAACAAAGTTGGTCATATTACTGCTAGATGTATTGACAAGAATGAGAAAGATGAAAGAAGAGACAACAAGTACAAAGATAGAAAGGATGACCGAGACTACAGAAATTACAAGGATTACAAAGATAAAGGTAAAAAATCTTGTTATATAGTTGAAGAAGCTTCTGCTAGTGAATCTGATAAATCTGATGAAAATGATATAGAAGTTGTGTATGTTGCAATGAAAGATGATTATGATGATGATGAGAAAACTGCGCTAATTTCTTATATGAGTAAAGGTGATCATTGGATTATTGACAGTGGCTATTCACATCACATGACTGGTGATAAGGACAAATTTGAAACCATAGATCAATGTAAAGGTGGATATGTTAAGTTTGGTAATGATACACCTTGGAGAGTTAAAGGGAAAGGATCAATTCAACTAACTAGCAAGATTAGATGTGATGATGTATACTGGGTTGATGATCTTAAGTATAATTTGTTGAGTATTTCACAACTAAATACTTCTAGTTATAGAGTTGAATTCCATCATAGGAAAGCAAAGATCTATGATGCTAATGGAGAATTAGTTGGAGGTGGTGAGAAAACAAAAGGTAACTTGTTCTATCTAGATTTATCTTATGAGACATGCTTGTTTGCGCAGTATAATGATGTTGGGTTATGGCATAAGAGGCTATGTCATGTTAACTTTGATAACCTAGTAAGCATAAGTAAATTGAAAAAGGTTAGAGGGCTGCCTAAGTTAAAGAAACCTGAGAATGCAATGTGTAAGAAATGTAAGTTGGGAAAAATGACTAAATCTAGTTTTAAGAGAAAAAATCATACTTCTGAGAATATTTTGGAATTGGTTCATACTGACCTTTTTGGACCTATTATTGAGAAAAGTTACTATGGAGACAAATATTTTATTCTATTTGTAGATGACTACTCTAGGATGATGACTGTTATGTTTCTGAAAGAAAAATCTGACGCATTTAGATTATTTAAGTGGTACTTGGAAAAAGTTGAAAAAGAAATAGGTGAGAGTTTGAAATGTCTAAGATCTGACAGAGGAGGTGAGTTCATTTCAAATGAGTTTAACATGTTCTGCAGTGACCAAGGGATAAAAAGATAGATGTCAGCACCTAGGACACCACCAAAGAATGGTATAGATGAAAGAAGAAATTGATCTATCATGGATTATGCTAGAACATTAATGATGGAGAAAAATGTTGCACAAAAATATTGGATAGAACCTGTGAGTACAACTGTTTATACCTTGAATAGAGTACAAGTCAAGAAAGGTACAAATACTATACCTTATGAGCTATGGTATGGACATGCACCTGCTGTAAGTTATTTTAAAGTCTTTGGGAGTAGATGTTTTATACTAAAGGATAACATAAATACTAGACTTGATACTAAAGGAGAAGGCATATTTCTTGGATATTCTACTAAGAGTAAGGCATACAAATGTTTGAATTCTAACACTAACAAAATTGTGGAAAGTGCAAATTTTAGAATTGATTAATATGTAGAAAGAAATGAAGCTAAAAGCATGATTGAGCCTGAAAGTTATAGATCATTCACCTATCCTGAAGAGGAGGATTCTAATGAAACTAAAAATGAAGTTGTTGAGCAATAGTCTTCACCTACTAAGACACACAACAAAATTGCCAGGCAATAGGAGGTGACTGCCAAGCTATTTGATGGAGATGTCGAGTCACAGTCTCACCCTAAACTGAACTTGAATGATCAAAATGAAGCTGAAAAAGAGCCTACTTTGGAAAAGTATGTAAGAAGGCACCATAAACCTGATCAAATCATAGGAGCAAAGGATTCTGTAGTTATGACAAGAGGAAAATTAAGAGAAGACACATGTTTTCTATGTGATTTTGAGCCTAAGACAGTAAAATATGCTTTGGACAATGAAGACTGGACTCAAGCCATGAATGAATAGATAGACCAGATTGAAAAGAAGAAGACATGGACACTAGTATCGAGACCTAACAACAAAAATGTAATTGGTACAAAGTGGGTATTTAGAAACAAGCTGAATGAACATGGAGAGGTGACAAGGAATAAAGCAAGACTGGTATGCAAAGGTTATGCACAAGAGGAAGGAATTGACTATGGAGAGACATTCACCCCAGTTGCAAGATTGGAGGGTGTAAGAACTCTACTTGCATATGCAGCCTACAAAGGATTTAAAGTATATCAAATGGATGTGAAGTCAGTATTTCTAAATGGGATATTAGAAGATGAAGTATATATTTATCAAGCTGATGGATTTGTTTACCCAAGTAAGAGGAACATGGCTTGTAGAATGCACAAGGCATTATATGGACTAAAAAAAGCACCCAGAGCATGGTATGAAAGATTGCACAATTATCTGATGAAGATTGGATTTGCAAGAACAAATGACAACAGCAATCTGTATTTGAAAATAGAGCAAGGTAAAGGAATTTTGTTGGCTGAAGTTTTTGTTGACAACATCATATTCAGTGGAAAAGATATGATATGTAAAGCATTTTCAAAAGAGATGCAAACTAAATTTGAAATGTATATGTTTGGTGAGATAAAATTCTTTGTTGGATTACAAAAACATCAAATGAAGAATGGTATCTATATTACTCAATCAAAATATATCAAGGAGATATTGAAAACTTTTGGTATGGAAGATTCAAAATCAGTGAGTACACCCATGGCTACTAGATAGAAGTTGACAAAGAATGATGATACAAAAGAGGTAAATCAAACACTGTACAAATCAATGATTGGTAAGCTGCAATATGTTGTACATAGTAGACCTAATATTGCATTAGCAGTTGGAATTGTTGCTAGATTTTCTGCTAATCCAAAAGACACATATAATGGCAGTAAAAAGAATTCTGAGATATTTGAAACATATAGAAGACTATGGCCTATATTACAAAAGGAATGACAAGTTTGAACTCAGAGTCTATATTGATTCTGAGTGGGCTAGTAATGCTGATGATAGAAAAAGCACCACAGAAGGAGGAGATCATAGAACCAGTTGTCATATATTGTGATAACATGAGTGCCATTAATATTTCTAAAAATCCTATAATGCACTCTAAGACAAATCAAATAGCTATCAAGTATCATTACTTGAGGGAGCTAGTGCAGAAGTAGGAAGTGAGACTGGAATATGTGAATACTAAGGAACAGTTGGCAGACATATTTACAAAAGTATTACCCAAGGAAGATCATGAGTATCTAAGAGGTAAATTGGGGGTAATTCCCTAGAAGAGGCTAACTAGTGCTGAATGGTACTGTTGCATCAAATGTTTTAATCAGAACACTTGACACATTGATGCACAGTAAGTCACATTTTTAGGATGCTACCTAAAAACTGTGAAGTAGAAGACAAGAACAGAAAAAGAAGATCAATCATACACAAAGATGAAAGGAACAACATGATACAAATATTAGAACAGAAGAATCTACATAATGAAGATGTCAACATCTTTGGCATTGTTGTCAAAGAGGGAGATTATTGCTAAAAAAATAGATACAAGGGAGATAAACAATAGATATAAGGGAGATATTACTGAAAGAGGGAGCTGAACAATAATAGAAAAAATTGCTATTTAATTATTGACACAGAGGGAGTCAGAATGAAGCTAAAGACATTAATGAAGATTTGTTCATATAAGGAACACAAGCACTTTTTGGATTGTATGGTAACTTTGGTTGGAAATCATTGGCTTATAGTTTAGTGTTGCTATCAATGCCAAAGAGGGAGATTGTTGGAAACATTACTACAATGTAGACAATTGTTATTTTTTCATTGAATTCAAACCTTAATGGGTGAGACTATTGCTATATGTTTGAGTACCTTATCTTTTGATTGATGAAGATTTGAAAAGAATGGGATAACCAGAAGATTAAGGAAATGGTTGAGTTATGAGTATACGACAGGGTACTTCATCATTTGGCACTTTGGAAAAGTGATACATTGTTTATCTATCACTGACAGTTCATTGGAAGGTCGATGTCGAGCAAAGAAAAGTTGATGCCGAGCAAAGTGAAAGGTGACACCGATAAAAGAAAAGATAATGTTGAGCGCCAGTTAAATGCCGAGGGAGACAGAGAAAGCCGACCAATAATATTTTGTTAATTGATGAGATTTGAGATCCATGGCTGACATAGTTGATTTTATTGGGATATGCATTGTTAATTAAGATTGGTCCACATTCATTTAATGCATGGGAAACCGTTATTGGTGCATGGATTCAATGTTTAATTAATAACTGTATTAGAGAAGTAAATTAAATGTAATGATGAAAAGATCTATTGGATCTGACCTAACCTAAGATCTACGATCTTGATTAAGTGGCAAAATATTTATCTAACCTAGATGAAGAGGTATATTATAACCTATGTGGTTATTGTTATAGTATCCAAGGAGAAGTGGAATGCAAATTATTGCATGGTTAATTGACTGATTGATAAAGACCTAGCAGAAAAGGCTGAGTAGAGAAGCGAAGTGATTGCTTGATTGATTTGCAAGCAGATCTGAAGTTTGAGATGAAAATGGAGGCCACTCAGTGAATTAGCATTAGAGCTAAATTGGATCTGGATTTGCAAAGTAATTTGTATGTATCAAATCACACCTATTGATTACTTTCTAACCATTGTATCAGTTCAAATCCTTTAACCAGATTGACCTAATAGTCATTGTATAAATCCTTTGAACTAGGTGAAATTCATATTGGAATGTTCTAAGTCCTCTAACAAGGCCACTCCTAATAGGGTGATTAAATCCTTTAACCAGGTCACATTTGACAGTGTGTTTTGTAACCTTTAACATGGTAGGCTCTTAACAGGGCATCACTTCAGAAGAGTGAAATTTTGGTACCATATTACTGGTGGTTTTTCCCATATTGGGTTTCCACGTTAAATCATGGTGTCAAAATGTGTGAATGTTAGTGTTGTGTTTTACTGTTAAGTTTCTACAAGCTTATTTCATTAGTACAGTAAACTATACACTTTTTTTGTTTATTGCTGCCAAGCAGATCTAAGTTGTTGAAGTTGGTTTAAAGTTTTATATGGGCACATCTGGACTTGGGGATAACTGATTCACGCCCCCTCTTAGTTATTCTAAATTTATCCTAACACACATTAGGTGATATACTTATACATGTAATCTTAAATGGATCTGTAATCAGCAATAGGAGATTGCATACACACAGGTCAAAGTACAATTTTCTTACATTCTAAAAAGTGAAGCAAAGTGTAAAATCCTTTCAAGGAAGGTGGATTTAACCATCCAATTGTAAATCTTTTAACCGAGTACACACTAAACAATATTTATAAAGCTCTAAATAGAGCCAACTTTAACAGGTCTCCACTGATACTCCTAACAGGGTAGATCATCAGAAGTGATCAAATCATAAGCCTTAACCAGCCCCTTCCAATCTGCAGATAGTGAAGAATTTGTGGGTGCCATTCGGACCATAGTTTTTACTTCCTAAAAAAATATCTTGTGTTATGTGTCAATTACTTTCATGAATGTTTCTATGAATGTTCACATGTTTGATTAAGTTAAAAGAATTGATATGTCTTACATCAATAAAGTATAGAACAGATGGTTGGATAAACAATTGATTACTAAACGGATAAAGGTTAAAAGATATAAAAAATTTAGAGGTACTAATAAAACCCTCCCCTCTCAGTACACACTTACCATTAATTCAAACAATTGGTATTAGAGCTAAGTCTCTTATTTGGAAATCTTAAAGGATTAAGAGAAAAGATCATACAATGTAGAAGTACAAACTTTACAAGAGTATTGAGAATCACAAGCTAGAAATTAAGATCTTCTATGAGCAGTATAAAGAAGCTAGAATCAAGATGAGACAACTATTAGATGAAAGAAATATTATGGCTTCTCACAGTAATGAGATAGATTACCATGAGGAAGAGATACCAAATTTGTTTGAGTCTTCAGGATACTACTAGAAAAGCATCAGACACATAAGAAGAAAACATCACAAGCCTAAATGAAATCAATCAACCTGGCTAGACAAGTGAAATCTCTACAAATCAGTTAAGAGACACAGATGGTAAGAATGATTGATGTCATGAACAATGCTAGACAAGATGAGAAAGAAATAACACTATCTATTGATGATAGAAGGAAGATTACTGAAAATATACAAGAGAAAGAATAAAAAATACATAACATCATCATGATATTACAAATCAGATTATTCTTATGAGTCAAGAGGCAAACAGAATGAATTTTGAACTCATTGAAATAATAGAAGCTATCAGTGAGCTAAGGGAAGAAAATGAAAAGCTGAAACAAGAACTTAGATTTCAGCAGCAGCATAATGAAATTATCAAGAAAGCTGAAGAAAGCAATAAAAGAATGGATAATTTCCTTGATGGAAAACAAAGAATCAACAAAAAAATTGGTCTAGGCTATACCAAGAATGGAGAATAACCCAATCAAGTTGATCCAAAGAATGTTTATGCACATCCAAGACCAAGAAATTTGACATGCAATCACTATGGAAAGAAAGGACACACATCAAATGTATGCACGAGAAAAATGAAAGGTATTCCTAAATCCACATCTTCATTCATAGGATTTTTTTATAAATGTAACAAGAAAAGACATAAAGGATATGAATGTAAGTCTGAGATTAAAAAACCAAAGAATGAAACCTACACGAAAAAATGTTGTCCTACTTGAAAAATGAATGGGCATACAACTCTTGAATGCTAGAAGAAGAAAAAGCAAGCATGGAAGCCTGAAGGTTAAGAAACTACCTATCAACTCAAAAGAGTTGGTAAACAATATGTATGGGATTACAACACATGAAAAAATTGTACAACATGTGGAAGATTTGGTCACATTGCTGCAAACTATATGAGATAGTGGACAAGAAAATCTAGAGGATGAACTAACCCTAGAATGGCATACTTACACTGTCATAAAGTTGGTTATCTCAAGAAATACCGCAAAGACCAAATGATAGAGACCAACACATTCCCCAATGGAAATACCATTGAAGACATTGGTAAGATGAGAAACAAAAATGTGGAGTAAAGCTACTAACACTTATGAAGCTGGACCAAGCAATGCAATTGGTGACACCGTATCCAATGGATTTGGTGACATAACCACCCCCACCTAAGCAGAACAAGTAAGTATGGAACTTCATCACACTAAGTAGTATTTTACATCAATTCCATAATATGTTGATGAAATACCAAATTAGCATAAGTAAAGATGCATCATGATATTACTTGTTAAAATTTGTGAAAACTATTCCATCAAATAATACATACCAAAATCCATTGGTATACACTCAAAACTGAAATTGTCTGCACTTACCAAAACTAGTCGATTAACATGTAAAAGCTAAACTCGCTAGTGTAAACTAAAAAATTATCGGTAATCAAGAAAGTTGAAAAAATTGTTTTCGCAAAACACCAAAACCCATCGATAATAGGTAAGAATTTAGACAACTACCATAAAGCATCACATTATCACCAAAAAGAGAAGTTAGTGTTTAACCTGATGACTTTGTCTTCACACACCAAGGAGTGGTTAAGCATTAATGACTCAACTTAGGGCAAACATCTTTAAAAAGGTGATGGAAGGGTTTCATTATTCACCAGTGAGCAGAGAAAAGTGACGAAAGTAAAATTTGAGCACATAATGATAGCATCACAGAGCGAATTCAACTTGACCCACAATACTCCAAATAGATCAGTGACCACTATAGAAGTAAACAATAAGTTTCTACATTAACGAAGAAATTTGTTTTACCCATTTACAGAAAGCCCTAAATGTCAGAAACAATGGCCACAACTTCAAGAACCACTAAAGTGAAGAGCATCAAGAAGGAAAAGGTCAAAATTGTCAAGAATTCTACCTGTGAGGAACCCTATTACAATATATTCCCAAAGGTTTCATCACAACCTGACAATGCTAGAGCATTCTCGTGAATACCAGTTAGAGTTTTGCTTGTCGAAGATGTGTGAGCATACATTCACTACAAGATTGCAAAAATTGGTGACCTAGAGGTTGAACAAGATTTCAAGAAACTATGTAATGATGATGGATCTATTAAAGATGAGAACAAGTACATAGAAGTGAAAGGGATCACAAATTCCCTATTGTTCCCAAAGGTATTCAAGACCGAGTGGATTTAGTTAGTACTGAGAAGAATTAACAACCACATGCTATGGATGGATGAGCCTAAAATGATAACTCGAGTTGTTATTCATTTAGTCACCAGTTATCCAACAACTAATAAGGTAAAGGCATTGAAACACCCACCCAAGGCTAAAATTGAAAATAACACAGGAGCCAAGTGTGATGGAAGAGGACTTAAGGTATCCACTATCACAGATGATGAACTAAAATTTGGATCATGTGTCCTAGGATACAAATTATTTCAAGCTAGCAGGATGAATAACATAGCATCCAGAGTAGTGGATACAACATATAAAATTGTAAAGAAAGGAACTCAGTTGGATATGTTAGAACTTCTCCTCAACCAGTTAGAAGAAAACTTGAGAACAATCATAAATGCAAAGACAAATACATGTAAGTTTGGATCACTTATCATGTGCATTTTCTTTTACTTCCAAGAATCTTTTCCATTAGTAGGAGATGTAAAATGGGATGCCACGATACCATTCACCATATAGATTAGTGAGTATTTAACATCACTGGGATAAAATTTTGAGACAATCATGGATGAGTACTTTACTCGATTCAAGGAGAGAATACAGAAAAGAGTAAGGATCCTGGGGAAACTAATTGAAAAATTCAAGAATGATATATGTTTCATGGTTGACATAGACCACACATACATTATGCTTGATGTACCAAGGATATCATGGTTACAACCATTAGACTATGAGGTAAACATTGATCAAGCATCCAATGCAATTGATGCATTGATAAATGAACCCTTAGACAAAATACAACCAAAGTTTGACACTTATGAAGAGGCCAAAGAAAGAAGAAAAACTGGATTGGTTGTAAATAAAATAGACAAGAAGAAATATAAAATGGTAAATAACTTGAAGAAAAGGTTTTCGGTCATAGAGGAAGAAACCAAAAAGTTAGAAGAAATCGAGGGATAGTCACCCATCACTAAGTTTGAGCATGAAAGTGATTCTCAGTCTACAGAGTTAGATACTCCATTACCAACACTAGCAAAGAAGCCTAGAACCATAGTTGCTCCAAGGAAAGGAAGTTAGACAGCTAAGGACACAAGTCCTTCACCATTGAAGAAAGGTCAAGTAAGGACCTAAAAGAGGAAACTAGCAAGACAAAAAAGAGGGCCAACAAAGAGAAGAAAGTTCATTAGAACCAGGGAAGATATTGATCACACAGAATAGGATGAAGGTGTTCATGAGGAGAAGAGTAAGATCCCTAAAACCATTGATGAAGTATGTGCATTAATGGTTAACTTGGGATAAATTATTGAGTCAAAAGTTTGAAGATGGTTAACTCTGGATCCCTTGGACCAAAACAAGATTAAAGAGGCAATCATCAAAATGATGAGTACATTTAAATATGTACCAGTACAATTCTATAATGAAATGCCCAATGCAATGTATGATAGAATATCTGCCAGATGGACCTATGCATTGAAGAATGAGAAAGAGGTAAGGGAAAGATTCATTTCTTCTCTTATGCCTCCTGAATCCAAAATGGAAGAAATCAAGAAGATGATGGAGAAACATGCACAAGAGTTCTCACCCAATATGAGAGCTTACAAGATACTTGATGGAAAGATAATAGAACTAGATAAGGATAGCAACAAAATTTGGAGTAAGATACTCAATATACCTACTAAGGAAACAAGTCTTGAGCCACAGAGAGATCTAACCGAGAATCAAGAATCCAAGGATGATCAGGCTACTGAGAGCACAAAACCAATTACATCATAGATGTTGAATTGGACAATGAGGAACTAGACACCACAGGAAACAAGGATATGGATGTTGTAGATGAAACATGGTCAGACACCACTATGGACAACATTGTGGACAACACAATCATTGATATAACTGATGATATAGTGGAAGATATATAGAAAGATGAAGATGTCACTATTATCAAGGACAAGACTGATAGACAGGACACTACAATTGACATTTCACAGGTGAACATACAAGGCAATATGCCAATATTGATGCAAGACATCACTATAATTCAAGAAAAATAAAAACCACCTAACAAAGATTCGAGCATTCCTGAGAATGCCAGGGATGAAGGAAATAAAGAGAACACCGATGACCAGAATGTCATTGGAGACACTCAAAATGTAACCGATACTGATAAGGTTACAAAAGGATATTCAAAGCAAATAGATTGAGACACTATTGAGAAGGATGCACAAACAAAGGAAGATTAAGTACATAAGGATACCGATGAAGGAGAAAAACCAAAAGATGGCACTCCTAAGGAAATTGAAAATATTGCTATAGATAATGTAAAGATTGATGTGGAGACGTCCACTCAAAACCAACAAGATGACACCGAAGCATAGTAGAAAAAGGAAGTAACACGCCAAATCACTTCATCCAACACAACAAAAAAATCCAAGAAGATGGCTATGGTTCTACATTCAAGTGAAATTCAGAAGAAGAAGAAGAAGAAGAAGAAGAAGAAGAATAAATCCAAAAAGACTAAGGTGGAAGTCACTCTAGATGAGATAATTGAGATACCCAAATGTGACCCAACTACACTAGAGTATGAAGTACTAAAAGAGTATGGTAAAATATGCCAAAGGAAGACACTACAAGAGAAACTAGAAAAGGAGCACAGAGACTCCATGGTACTAGAGACAACTAGGGACACCTTGAATCAGATTATACCCGATGTTGATGTTGATCACAATAGACCTATCCTTGACCAACTAGTCACTCTCACTGAAGCCATCACAATGCAAAACATTGATGCAAAAAAGGAAATTGAGGAGAGAGTAGAGCAAAAATATCAGCACAAACTTATTGATAAAATCAACCAAGAAGTGGTAGAAAACAAGGTAAAGCTTTCAGAATTAGTAAGTGAATTAGATCAAATAATTGTTGAAGCTATTTCCTTGATAAAAAAATTTAGCACAATTGATAAATTCACTAAGGATCATAGTGATAAAGTAGAAAAGTTAGATTCTAATCTAGCTACTTGTGCTAAAGGCTTAACCACCAAGGACAATGCAATAAATTTTCATTATAAGAAAATTTTTGAGATAAAAAGGTTAAGATAGGAATAATGGGAAGTAGAAACACAATTTAGGGAAGAATTCATCAAGCTCCAAGCTCAAATTCTACCAAGTCTTACACTGCTTCAACAACATATCAGTTTAACAAGACAATTGATAGCCACCCCTGAGATGTCTGTAGCAGAAAACATCTATGACATGCATGCAAGGATTACACTCAAGCACATGGCTCTAGACAAATTGAAGGACAAATGGGAGAAGATGATGGAGGACATGAAGTCCTCACACTCTCATATTTTTGATAAGCTATAGGTATAAACCTTTTTCCTTAATATCAAAAAAGGGGGAAAATAATGATATGTATAGCGCAAGGTGAAAAAGAACAAAATATCATGTACATACACTTATACTATACTGGCATATGCATAGGGGGAGTCATGAAATGACTAAGGAATATATATGGTGTACATAATAAACATTGTGTTAGTATTTTGCACATATCATTTTTTGATACTAATGTCAAAGTGGGATATTAATGACATTATTTTTTATTAGTATGAAAAGAATACTTTCAGTAAACATACACCGAAAGATAGGACAAGAGAAAACCAAAAATACAGCTATCAGAGATCACCAAAAATTTCTAAGTACAAAGAAAACCGATGACACAATTTTGTGTGTAAACTAAAAAATGCAAAGTGAAAAGTATAAAGAGGAACCCGACAGTGGAACCCGATGAGGAAGATATAGTGTAACCCAAGAGAATAGTCAAAGTGGACCCAAAGAGAACATTTCAAGCAAGGAACATCTGCTTCAAAGATAAAACATTCATATTATATTTATAGAGTCTTGATTTGTTTTAAAATCATTACTTAAGGGACAAGAAATATTAATGTAAGTGTTTTAATCAGTTTGTTTGATTTGAAACACATAGACTAAAAAATCAAGGTCAAGCTGTAAACCTATGATCATAGAGTTAATATTGTTTTATGTGAAACTTAATTAGGTCAATCTATCTTATAAATAGATGTTGTAATCATTCATTATGATGGATGAGAGGATGAATGTAGACTATGATCACATCTATGGATCAGACTGAAAGTTTCAAGAACCAAAACAGTAAAAGGTGAATTTGGTTATCAAGAACCAAGAACAAAGGCCATCGAGCAGCAGAGGTATTATTCAATCACATTAGGTGATACACTTATACATATAATCTTAAATGAATCTGTAATAAAAAATAGGAGATTGCATACACTCAGGTCAAAGTATAATTTTCTTACATTCTACCAAGTGAAGCAAAGTGTAAAAATCTTTTCAAGGAAGGTGGATTTAACCATCCAATTGTAAATCTCTTAACTGAGTGCACACTAAATAGTTTTTCTAAATCTCTTGATAGAGTAGAATTTAATAGGTCTCCACAGATACTCCTAATATGGTAGACCATCAGAAGTGATCAAATTGTAAGCCTTAACTGACCCCTTCCAATCTACAGATAGTGAATAATTTGTGGGTGCTATCCCCACCATAGTTTTTACTTCCTAATAGGAGTTTTCTACATTATCATATCTTGTGTTATGTGTCAATTACTTTCATGAATATTTCTATGAATGTTCACATGTTTGATTAAGTTAAAATAATTGATATGTCTTACATAAAGATAATATAGTACAGATGGTTAGATAAATAATTGATTACTCAAAGGATAAAAGTAAAAAGATATAAAAATTTTAGAGGTACTAAATCACCCCTCCCCTCTAAGTACACACTTCCCATTAATTCCAATAATACATATATACATAAGTCTCCTCTAGTGCTCTCTACCTATAAAAAATGAGCTATGTCAATGGGATGTGCTCCTAATCCCAAATCTATAAAATGAGGATCCCAACAACCATGCTATGAGAATGCTCATTCATGATCTGACATAGCTCTCTATACATATTTTCTAGTATGCAGCTCCCCCATCTAAACCTACACGTGGAGATGACCATCTACTCCAAAGTCTCTACCAAACTGCACATGAACCCATGATGTCCTTGGTCTAGCATCATAATACTGCCTATCAACCCAACAAGATATATAGTTAACTGATCATAGTGATTGATCATGTAGTCCCAGGTGAGATATCTCTAAATTAAGAATTACATCTGAAATATATCTCCATGCATATTTAATCAAAACAATGGATCACAACTAAAACTGAACCTCCTGTCCTATCACAGGAATATGCAGGATACACCACACATCCTCTGGAGTGACTATCATCTTTCTAGTAAGGAGATGGAAGGTGGTGTGCTCTCAGTGCCATATCTTAGCAAGAGCAGTCAACAACCCTCAATTGACCATAATGCCGAGAAAATATATCAAAGATGTCAAGACAAGACACCCAATGATATGTAACTAAGCATCGATCAAGGGATGCAATAATGTAAGGACTCATGCAGGACGAGGTCCTCGAGATGACAAAACCTAGATATAAATATGTCAAGCACACAATTACATATTTACATCAGTATCCTAGCTAAGGAAACTATACAAAAAATCTAACAGCTAAATGCTTTTGGCCTTCACAAAGAGGAAAAATAGTCAATATTGGACAAAATAAATCCTACTAAAAATGGCCTTGGTTTTCTTGGATGCAATCTCACATCTTGAATTCGATTCTAAATTTACCGGATGCGACGGTGAATCTAGGAAATGATCCTATTTTGACAGGAGGCAACATGGGATATGGGACATGACCTTGTTTTCACAAGATGTGATACAATTCAAACACTTGACATAAAATGCTAAAAATGATGCTTGGATAGCCTACAAGAAGTGACCCTATTTCTACGGGATGTGATCCATAAATTTGCAAAATAACCAGATGCAACGCGAGATTGAAACGATGTGATTTGGGACACCGGATGTGACTTAGGGCTAATCTCGATGTACTCACCAGTTGTGTATAGTGGTTTAGGCGTTGATGATGATTTTTTAGCTCAAATCAATGTCTATCCTTGGGGACCACCATCTTCTCTATAGAGCTCAAGATTTACTAAGGATAAAAGTGAAAATGAAGGAGTAAAAAGTGATTTTTGAGACTAATATTGACCTTTTTGAGCTGTTCAGAGGCTCTGCAACCCTTCCTGGACTATCAAAATAATTTTTGTTCTTCTAATATCTATGAAGAAAAAAATCAAATGCAAGGATGATGTTTTCAATAACACATTAACTTTTTTTGTGAAAGTCTCCTCCAAATGCAGAATTGCTCTATATGTTCAGAAAATGATTCACAAATTTTATGCAGTCAGTTTTCTGGGTTCTCTATAACTCAATTGCAAATCATTCATTTAAATCTTGGTCATACATCATTTTATCGGACTCCAAATTAACATTTTAAAGTAGTCAACTTGGTAAAATTGTGTTTTCTCTTAACACACTTTCTCTTCATTGCATCTTCTAATTTATTCTTCATTGACCCAATCGACCTATTCCATTCAAATATCATTCTAAAGAGCGATTTTATTCTATTTCCTTTGATTTTGTTCCTGAGTGGGCATGATAACACTCAAAATCAATAAAATTCTTTCTCAAATAGAAAAACTGACTTCATCATCAAAAGACTAGGGGCATGGTAGTTTCCTTTGATCAAGTTGGGACTATTGGATATAAGGCTTCAATGCTAAACAAGCCATATATCTATGCCTACAATTTCTCATATCTTTATCAAGCTCTCAGCAACTTTTTACTCACCTTCGTTCGATCAAGTTCAGAGTCAGTATTATCCATTCTCGTATGAGAAAGTTTAGAATTGATACCTCACATCTCTTAGGTACTTCGTACTAACCTTCATTCAATCATGTTCATAGTTATTATTATCAATTCACATTTAATAAAGTTCAGAATTGATACCTCGCATCTCTCAACACCTTTGTACTGACTGTCATTCAATCAGTTCAGATTCAGTATTATCAATTATTGTTCAATTAAATTCATAATTGGTATCTTTAGGTCTTTATTTGCAATTGACCTTTGTTCAATCAAGTTTAAATTTGATAATATCATTCTTAGCTCAATCAAGTTTGTGACTGATCTCATTAGTTATATTTTGTTCAATCAAGTGTGGAATTCTCAAACTTTCTGAAGTCGACATTAGACATTCTTTGAATGAATGTCCTACTCACACATTAATTCAAAGAGGGGAAAATGTAACCACCCTAATTTTTTCTACTCTAACTAAAGACACTATTTTCCCTAAATGTGATCATACCCCTAATTATATCAGTCCAACTATTCAATTTTTGGCATAATTCATCAAAACCAATTTAATCTCCTAAACAAAAGGTGATTTCATCACTAACTCACATTAATTACTGTAGAGCCTCCCTCATTTCCCTTTTATGATTGACATTGTGTCATGCCCAAAACTAGGGCAAAACACACAAAAAAAAATTATTTAAAAAAAGCACAAGTACATACAACTAACAATAGATATGTTGAGGAAAGGTGCTAACATGGTGAAGTCAAACTTTGAGTTGCAAGGTATAATCTTAGATTGAATTAGGGTTACACCACATACGAATGCAGAGTTGGAGCATCAACTTGTTGTATGGGTTACATGAACTCTTTGGTCGGGTTTAATTAACTATGGATTCATGTTTAACCACATATAGTATCGTGATGGTAATTTAGTTGATAGGATCATGTGTTGAATTAGGTCGACCTAGTATTCACTTTGATTTCTTAACCTTGATTACAACTAATCCATTTAAAACTAATACTAATTATCTTTCTACATTAACTACTAACATCTATTAACAACCCCGATATAACTATTTCACACACATTAGTTAACTTAATAAAAAGGAACTAAATCAATTTTGAGAATTAAAACGTTTAACCTTTCTTAACTTCCCCTAGACTCACTTAAACATATATAATGAAATATCCACTAATAAAGGACTAACTAAATTCTACTCCCCTTTTAAACAATTAAACATGAAACATTTACCATTCGACATAATTAAAATTTAATAACAAATTCACCATACCAATAAACTATTAATTTAAATCCAATAATCATAATCTAATCTAATTTCCTAACTTACTAGTATCAATTCTAA